>SWBJ01000285.1:0-67277 GCA_024195555.1 Aureobasidium sp. EXF-12298 | reverse complement strand
GGAAGAACCAATAGGAGACGGCTTATAGGTTTGTCGTAGAGCCAAGTAGCCTGATCAATTGAATCAATCAATCAATCAATCAATCAATAATGGGTAGAGCTCTAATCTCTAGAAGGTCTATATTATAAAAGAGATATAGAATAAATAAGAATAGGGATCCTTATAAAATACCTATATTTGCTAGAATAGGCCTTATTGTCCCTTTTTATAGTTTAATTTCTATTGTCCTATTTTGGAGGTAGCTTCTTATCTATTCTATAATAGTTAGATAGATATATCTCTTTTTTAGGTTATAGGCTAGGCATGCATAGAATATATTATTAAAGGCCCTTATAATATCAAGTAGTAAGAGTAACGCTACCTAGTTATTTTGCCATGCCTTATATACCTTTTCCATCCTGTGCACATTTCCGTGCTAGCGAACTGCGAGATATCCTGTTTTAGCCGTACTTGACATGACCTCTTCATTATCACAATTCTATAGTATAATATAGGACAACATGATTTTAAGAACTTAACATGGATTAGCATTGCATCTAGCAACATGATCTCTGCGCACAATATATCTGCTAAGCTTAACGAAATACATCTATACGTGACTGAGACATTCCCTTCGACGTCTCCTTCTCATGCGATGCCTATCTAGGTATAGGTGTTTGCTCGAAAACCTTCGCAATGTCAAGCACTTTTCCATCCATGCCTGATGCTCCTATGAGTGTTACGCCGAACGGTAAACGCTTACCCTCATCATCCTCGTAGTCACTCGAATGTACTGCAACTCCGCAAAGATCCAGCACGTTTGCGAAGTGTGTGAATTCTCCAAGTTTCGCGTTGAGAGCGATCGGATCCTCCTCCATCTCTGCAACAGTCGGATGACAGGTCGTCGTGGGCACCAGAAGTATATCGATCTTCTCAAATATGAGAGCAGCTTGACGCGTATACAAGGCTTGAGCATGCTGATCACGATAGACATCCCACGGCTTCGTGTTTCTCGCCATTGCTGAATCAAGGAGCGCGCGAGTAGTTGGGTGCAAATTCTGCCTCTTGTCCTTGAGAAATTCAGACCCTGCACACTGCACACGTTCGTTCATCAATGCGCCGTCATAAAGCAGTCGACTACCACCCTCAAAAGGTGTCCAATCAATTTCTTGACGTACGCCCCCCGATAGCTCCAATCGTTCGATGGCGAGGTCGAAGTGCTTACGGTACGTTGGTGTGCATATCGCGAGGGCGCTGGCAGGGGGCACTCCAAACACAAAGCCGCCCTCTTCGAGACCACGAAAGTCAACATGCCAAAGGGGCAACGATTGCTGGGATTTTGCAAAAGGATCCATCGTGTCCGGACCCTCATCTGCAACGAGCCACACCGCTCTTGCTTCATCTACGGTCGATGTCAAGATAGAGATGGTATCAAGACTTTTGCAAGCAGGGACGAGACCAGATGCTGATAGTGTGCCTTTGGTTGGTTTGAAACCTGTGATACCGTTGAACGCGGCCGGCACCCTACCAGATCCTGCGGTATCGGTACCCAAAGCAAATGTCACAAGACCTGCGGCGACTGCTACGGCTGAGCCGGACGACGAGCCCCCTGAGATCCTCTCTCGATCAAAAACGCTTCTGGGATAGCCAAAAGGCGACCGGCAACCAGAGAGGCCAGCTGCGAGTTGATCAAGATTGGTCTTGCCAACGAACAGCGCACCTGCCTTCATCAAAGCGTCGACCACCTTAGCTGACTTTGTTGGCATGTAACTTGCTGCTTCACAAGCTGACGTTGTAGGCACACCCTGAACATCTATGTTGTCCTTGACTGCGAACGGAATGCCGTACAGGGGCGGGAGGGGCTGATGTCTGTAACGCTCCTCCAACGCATGAGCCGCCTGAAGCAGATCCCCGTCACTTTGAACGAAAGTCCACACAGCAGAGTCTTTCATTTGATAGTCTGATATCCTCCTGCTTACATCTTTGACAACATCGGTTATAGTGATCTTAGCGTCTCTGTACTGCTGCTGAAGGGAGGATAGCGCCAGATCTCCGATATACCCCGGTGGGGTCCTAGGCGGGGTGAGGTTTGAGTCATGGCCATAGGTGAGTAGGTCTTTGGAGGAGCAGACGTAACCGAAGAGCCCGTCATAGGAGCAGAGCATTCTCAAAGTGCTGTCGACGAACGAGGACTCGAAACCAGACGTGCAGTCAGTAAATACACAGCATTCGAATCCACGGTCAGAAGCTTCCCTGAATGTTGTGTTGACGCAGCACTCCGTTGTTACACCTGTGATGAGAAGATGCGTAATCCCTCTGGCAAGCAGCTTCCGATGCAAGGTCGTATTCCAGAATGAGCCTTTGCCCGGCTTGTCGATAATCGTTTCTCCAGGAAAAGGTTTGAGGTCATCGATGATATCGTGACCATACTCGCCTCGGACAAGCAGACGACCCATCGGTCCTTCGTCTCCAATGCCGATAACGTGATGACCAGAAGGGGCAGACTTTTGTCTAAGGCGTTTAGAAGCCGGCAAGTCCGAGAGATCGGGTTCATGGCCTTCTCTGGTGTGCACGACATGGATATCCATCTTTCGTGCTGCGTCAAGAACTGCTCGCGTTTGTGGAACGATACTTCTCACGCCTTCAAAGATGTCGTTGTTTCCACATTGTATGTTTCCATAGCCACCTGCGTCTATGAAATCTCGTTGCATATCGATGATCACCAGGGCGGTAGATTCTGGCCGGAACTTGAACGCGTACGGTCGAGCTGATGGAAATTCCATCTTGGTCTTCGCATCGATCGGCATTGTGTGTCGGCGTATGACCATGGAGTGCAGATAGGGACGCGTTTCGCTGCCTTGCTTTTGATTGAACAAGTGCTCAAAATTGTGACGGAAGTTATGGCTCGCGCATGGGGATAGCCTCGCTATATGCTTTCTTCCGCTGATCATAAGGGATGTACCAATATCGCCGGACGGCCAGGGCAGCGTGTACCTGTTGGCGACACTTTCGCCGGCCGTCGGCGAGATATGTATGGGCCGCGGCCCTATCTGAGTTGAAAACGCTTATCTCCAGCCTCAGTTCAAACGGGACGATGATCGGCTATCCATATTTGTCGATCCCGTAAGTAGCAATCCTGTCAAGCCCCTACCCCGCCAAACTTGAGATCACAGCTGAGGGACAAAAACCACGGAGAACACCCCAGAGAACTATGATACGGTATATGAACTTGGAATGCTTATCTTATCCATATCCAGGAGTTCTCAGGATGGCGATGGGTTATCTGAACACAAATTACACGAAGACCCTTTTTGACCTTGGAGGGGCAAAGCTACATAAAGATGCATCGACGACCTCACCATTGCAGAAAGTATTGTACTCTGAGTCATCTTGTGTGACAGACAATGCCCATGGCGACTCTCTTCCAGCAGCGATTTGAGACTGCGAAAGCCGTGGTCAAACGAAAGTCCAGCATTCGAGGCTGGGTCATTCCCAAGCAGACAACAACTTTCGCTGATGCAGATACCTGGAGCAATATCGATGCCGACGTCACGCCTATCGAACGACGTTCCTGGACCTCTCTAACCATTCTCGGCTTCTGGATCTCGGACGCCATCAATGCTCAAGGATGGCAGGCTCCTTCGTCTATCATTGCAGTCGGCTTGACCTGGCGAGAGGCGGTCTACTGCATCATTCTTGGCTCCCTTATTGATGTGGTTCCACTTGTTCTCAATGGTGCCATCGGTGCAAACCTCCACGTACCGTTTCCTGTGGCGATACGCTCTTCTTTTGGATTCTACTTGGCCAGATTTGCAGTGGTTGTAAGGTTGACCACAGCTTTATTCTGGCACGCTATCCAAACCTATACAGGTTCGACAGCCATCACCCAATGCATTCGCGTCATCTGGCCTAGCTATCTTGATATCCCAAATCATATTCCGGCTTCGGTTGGTATCACATCTCAACAGTTGATATCACACTGCCTGTTCTGGAGCATACAATTCCCATTCTTGTTGACACCACCTCACAAGTTGAAAGCATTCTTCTGGTTCAAGGCGGTTGTCGTGATTGCTGTTTCAATAGCCACAGTCATTTACATGACACAGTTGGCCGGCGGAACGGGTGATATCTGGAAACAGGAGTACCAGGTCTACGGATCTAGACGCTCGTGGTTGATCATGTCCAGCTTGATGAGTGTTGCGGGTAGCTGGGCTACAATGGCTACCAATGTCGCCGACTTCACGAGGTATCTCAGAAATCCTCAGGGAGTCTACTGGCAAGGTTTCTTCCTGCCAATCATTTGTCTTGTACTTGGACTTTTTGGCATCATCTCGACATCCTCGGCTAAAATTGTCTATGGCGAGTACATCTGGGATCCCATTGGACTTGCAGCTCAGTGGGATACACCTGGAGGAAAATGTCTTGCTTTCTTCGTTGGGTTTGCCTGGTGTATCGCCCAGATCGGCACCAATCTCAGTGCGAATGTCATCAGTGCATCTAACGATCTGACCAACCTATTTCCAAAGTAAGTCGAAGTTCTCGACCGCTTTGGTACCTTATTGACATTGCCGACAGATACATCAATATTCGCCGAGGCGTTGTTATCATAACCATCACAGGTGGCTGGGTCATGGTGCCGTGGAAGATCGTGTACTCTGCCGAATCATTGTTGAACTTCATGGTTGGTCTGGCTGTCTTCCTATGTCCTATAGCCTCCATCATGGCTACAGACTACTGGCTAGTCAAGAAACGCCACATTGATGTTCCCGGTTTGTATAGAAGACATGGACGTTACCGCTACAATCATGGCATCAACTGGCGTGCTGTAGTAGCACTCTTGTCATCTCTTGTGCCCAACATACCAGGGCTGGCAGCCTCGGTGAACAAGACCTTAGCGATACCGTCTGGCTTCGCACATATCGTACGTCAACTATCATGAAGTTGTGGAATGCCCTTGCTGATACGTGGAGCAGTATGATATGAATTACCTGTATGGTTTCGTTAGCGCAAGCTTCGTATATTGGAGCCTGTCGTACTGCTATCCTGAGAAGTCCACGCTTCTAGAGGCTTCCATATATGATGACGATTCAGATATCATAGATGGGATGGAGCTTGCTCAATCTTGTGCTCAGCGTACAACAAGCATAGTACATGATGGTAGTAAGAGCCAGATTGCTGTTTATTATGCAGATTCGAGAAATCGAGGTGACAGAAGGGAGACGAGCTTTGAGCAGTAAGAGAATTATCGTTATGGTTCACTTTGATGCAACTGCTTTAGCTTTAGTACAACTCATCCTGCCAGGTTTGGTGGAAGTCATTGCGATCATGCTCGAATGGCATGCGCCAACCATGACCCACATCGGATAGAGGTCAAGTAGACACCTTTCTGACATCTTTCATATACCCTCCATAACCACATTATTGCACGCTTTATGATCTTTTTGCACCATGCCCCGAATCCATATGGAGATACCATGTTGCGTTTTCATGTCTCCTGACCGCCGAACTCCATGATAAACCTGACCGCAAAGCCCACTAACGATAGATTACGTTGGTTTATGACGATCGTTGGCTAAGTCGCATGTGACACCCACTGACCTACAGCATCTCGGAACCATCTAGTATCAGTTTTCATCTTCTGCTCAAAGCACTTCAAGCTAGGTAAGCGCAGCATAGAGGCCGACAAATCCAGCAGTCAGATGCAACGAAGCTCGGAAGTAGTTTTGCGCGACCCAGGCCTTCGACAACTTCGTGACTTCGTGGTCAAGCCTAGGGGTTGCCTGTACAGTGCTAGTTCTGCTGAATTCCAGGAGGCGAGAGATAGTCGGCTTCATAACGAATCGACCCATCGGTCGCGTGGCGAACGTCAAAGCTGCGGCTGTAACATAGAGCTGGCATTTGCTGGGTGTGCTTGAATATGCCAGATAACTGTAAGCGAGGACGGCGGTGCCGACAAGAAGCAGTATAGTGCTAGGGCCGATTTTGTGAATTTCGGCAAATATGGGAGCCACTACTGAAGCTGGCTGCTTGTAGAGATGTGGCATGACATTCTGTGAGAAGGCCATAGCGTAGCTACTCGACAGAAACCCACAAGGAATAGCAAGGAGCTTTGCAATCAGGATCGTGTCCATTCTCTGGTTGCTCGAAAGTGGAGCGGTCGATGTTTGGATGTTTGAACGTTGGAATCGGAGCAAGTACACAATGAAGCATAGAACGATCGCAGTTCGCTGGACGGATTAATATACGTATCAACACATACCCTCTGACACTCTAGGGTGTACGTAGTATGCCACTGAGATACCACCGTCATTGGCTCCAATATTGATCAATCCCTTGAGATTGCCGCAAGTGCTGATGGGCTGGCTCACCAGGTGTAGCTTGGTGGATGCTGATTGGACAAGGTGATGCTGGCAGACGCCATCGAGACCTTGACTTACTCAGCTTCCATGTGCTGTATGAAACTTGTTCAAGCATCATGCTAGGACAGCTGCCGCGTCTGACCAAGCTGGAGGTCAGCAAGAATTAGACAGACGGTGCATAAGCGTATACTTGGTCATAAATCGTTGCAAACAGGTGTTCCTGTGCCGTGCATCCACAGATCTTGACGGCGGCCCTGGAGAGATCCATGCGTCGTCCGAGCTCAACTTGAAACAATGCCGAGCACCGACATCTTCCGATGCCAGGGTGCGTCACGAATCAGATAAGAAGTCAACCGGTACAAATATGACGATCCCTTTGATGCCTTATCCACTTTGTTTCGGACACTGCAAGGCTTGTCATCACTGCCATGCACGCCTTCGATAAATCCATGCGCGACAGGGCTCGCTCGCATCCTTCGTCTTGAATACGGCTCGCTTGCGACGAACACGAGAGGATCAGATTGTTCTCGTGTAGATCGCCTGCAAACATCCCATTCCTGCTCTTGTAACATAACAGTCTTCGCCTGTGCCGCTGACAGTCTCCTGATGGCACAATTACAAGCCGCGAATTTCAACGTCTGTTAAGGCGCCGGTCGGCACTTGGCCCTACCTGTACAACATGGTTTCCAGAACGACTGACGACCGGCTCGAGGAACGCTCGGGTACCTGCGCCTAAGACCCACACACTCTTTTTCGCGTGATAGACCACAACATTCTCTGCCGCATCTGAAAAGATACCAGTGCAACCCTTGCAAGAGATTGATTGGGGAATCAAGGCCCCTCAATCGGCTGCGGATCCTGGACGTGCTGGCTTGCGAACGGACCAAATTCCAATGCTTTGCAGATCAAATGCACGAACAATAAAAACTAGACGAACGGGCATCTGCCGCAATTCGCAAGCTATCTTTGGAATCGATCAATAGGGCACAGTTATATGAGTATAAGAGTCCGAAGTCCTCGAGTGTGTGTTGCTTGAGTCCAATTCTACCACTCATTGCCTTTCTCCTTCGAGATTCATCCAGCATGCGATCGTTTGCTATCTCAATGGCGCTGTGTGTGGCCACCGCTCTCGCTGTCCAGATCGACACTGAAGGCCTTCCCGACACTGGCCTCGACACTTCAAGCTGGACGACTGGCACTCTACCACCAATTGAGGATCTCGTTGATGCAAATGACTTCCAAATCGCTGCCAAGAATGTCTTGTCCGACAGACACTATGCGTACTACCGCACTGCTGCTCTGGATGAGATCACCTATAACGCGAACATGCGTGACTGGAACAAGATCCGATTGAACGGATTCAGCTTCACCGACGTCTCCAATATCAACACAAAGACAAGCATTCTTGGATATGAATTTGATGCGCCTTTCTTCATTGCTCCTGCTGCGAAAGCTGGCTATGCGAGTAGTGGTGCCGAGTCGAACCTCGTGAAGGCTGCTGGAGCTGCGAACCTTCTATACGTGCCATCTATCTCATCGTCACAGTCGATCGAAGAGATCGGCGCTGCAGCTGCAAGTGGCCAGGTCATGTTCCATCAAGAATACATCTGGTCAGATACTGCAAAACTTCAGGATGAGTTGAATCGTATGAAAAAGGCAGGCTTCAAGGCCATCTTCTTGACAGTGGACAACACGGTAAGTGTGTATGACTTATGCTAGGTCCAACCTTCTGACAAAGAATTAGGGTGTAAACGGAATCAGAGATCGATACCTTCGTTTTTCCTCAGGTGGTGATGCTGGTCACAGCTCTACATTCACCATTGATTCACTAAACAAGCTACGGAACATGACAACCCTGCCAATCGTTCCAAAGGGTGTTAAGACTGCTCACGATGTCAAGCTTTGCGCTGACCTCGGCTTCCCTGCTGTCTACATCTCGAACCATGGAGGTCGTGTTGTCGACATGGCACCGACCGCAGTGGAAGTGCTTCTTGATGTCCACCGCCTGTACCCAGAGGTCTTCGACAAGATCGAGATTTATGCTGATGGAGGTGTACGTCGCGCAAGTCACATCATCACCTTGTTGGCTCTTGGTGCTCGTGCAGTCGGCCTGGGACGCGCACCGATGTATGCCAATGTCTATGGCCAGCAAGGAGTTTCACAGCTTCTGAGCATCATTAAGAAGGAGCTTACCACCGAGCTGTCATTGATTGGAGAAGCTGATTCAAACAACGTCCGAGGGAACAGAACCTTTGTCAACACTCGGCGAGTTGAGTTAGAGTTCTTTGGTGCCCCTCTACTCTGATGAGATAGTATGACAAAACTAAGCAATGTGACAGTGTCTTCCGGAAATAACATTGAACTGTCCCCACACATGTCATGATCCTTCGCAACGTTGGCGTGCAATGTGACCTTTGACACCTTCCGAGGTATAACCTAGCAGATCTCAAGACCCAACATCATTTTCCAATGAAAGCTTGGATTCTTTGGCTACAGACATCTGTCATAACAACGCACACAGAATTAACTCATTCTGAAAGTCACCTGCCAAGGCTTCTCGGGTGCAACAACATGTCGTCTTTCTTGCTGTTCTGCATCTTTCAAGTCCCAACATTTGTAAGCAAGATGAATTCCTACTCAAACTATTTGTTGACAATTGCCAGATCATCGACACGCTATTAAACACGCCAAGACACAATTTCTTCTCACTTGTCCGCGACTCGACTCAGACAACATCTGATCCATTCCGCACTTCACCACCTGTCGATCCATTTATCAGTGATTTCCAGGGTCGAGAGCAAATACGCAATTTCGTCGCTACTCATCTCGACGATCCTCCGTCGGGCGATTTAGAGGCATGTCAGTACGCTTTGCTCGACGAGCGCAGTGTCATGGACCACACAGTAATTTTAGCGCACTCATACTCGAGTTTTCAGATGCGCGATCGAGATACCATGACCGAAGACGAGTTATCTCATTGGGATGGTGAATGTGAGGAGCGCATCGACGAACCGGATGACTCGTGGCGCGAGTGGCGAGTCAGGTTCGAGGAAGCAGAGACTCTTTCCACATATCTGTGCTTCGAGTGTGATTTCACGGTCAAATTGTACAATGACGATTTTGTGGCGGCACACACAGATGACAAGGGGATTTTCCAGTTGGATTCTGCACATAGAGCCTTTGAGGACACCGCCGCCTGACAGGGCGGCTCTTCAATGATCATTTCGAGCTCTCTATGCACAAAGAAGGATGAATCTCCCAGGTCCGCGGAGCTGTTATGGATGAGAAATGACGCGACGTCATAGAAATTCTTTGTACCAGCAGGCTATACAGTACTACTCAGCAAAGCTATCACAACACTTCAAAAGATCCTTGCATTGTATGAGTCTCTGAGAGATTATGACAGGAGGGTGAACGGAACTCAGATTAAATCGTCTGATCTGTGACTGTCGTGTGGTTCTTTAGTCATATGCAACAGGCCCTCTCTCGTTAGTACCACGAAGCTTGCCGAGAACAAACTTCATGCCCTGGTTCTGCACGTTTGCATCGGACTTGTAAGACAAATGAGCAGAGACATCCAAGCCATGAGCAGGGTCAGTATCACAGACGGGGTCGCCCTACCATGGTCAGTGATTTTCTTGCCGGGTCCTGAGAGGCTTGTGTACTCACGTAAGCGCAGACATCCAAAGTCTTGCCAACCCAGTTGTTTGGAATACTTCCGACAAGGACCTCAAGACCATTGACATTCTTAGTAGTAGAGCCGCCCTTCGAGTCGACATTGCATGCCAGTCCAGCTTTGTGGTGAGGATCGCCGACGAGGAAAACGCCCTTGACCGCATTGAAAGCCGCGCCAGTAAGCTTGGGCATGGCATCTACAGTGGCGGCGGCACCTTGAGAGTAGCCCTCGAGGATGAAGCATTTGTTGGGATTGGCCTTCAGACCAGTAGTGATCTGATTGATGATCTGCAGGTGTCAGTACATTCGTTGATTGCATTACTGTGAGATTCGACTCACATCAGCGGTACCGGCAGCAGAGTTCTGATCAACAGCGGCTGGGTAGACGGTGTCATACTGATGGCTTGTCAGTGATGCCTCCTCGCAAGACAGACTCAAATGCCAACCTCGGTGCCGCCCATGAGCTGAGCAAGAATGGCAGCGTCCATGGTCTTGAAGCTGTTGGATGGACCTTGAGGTTCGTTCGTGCCTCGAGTCTCGATGAGAGCTGGAATCTATCTCAGAGCTTGCGACAAGATCACGGAAGATGTGGAAACATACTGTATGCTGTGCAGACTGCACGTTTCTCAAGTTCTGCAACCTTCTCGATAGGGCTTGCAAAGGCTTCAGAAGCGAGCAGTAGAAGGCAGGCGGCCTTGGTCCATGCAAAGAGGGACGACATAGCGAATGGTTATGGATGTATCCAAAGAGTGAATAGAGCGAAGGTGGGGAAGTTGCAAGTTGCTGTCTGAAGATTCCGTAACGAAAGGAGACCCCTCTATATATTTTGAACAGATCTTCAGGCAAGCGGTCAACATCAAACAAGGCCCCCTCGATCGAGATATTAGCGAGCAACACGATCACGCTGATCTTGATGTAGGTGAAGCGAGCCTCGGGGTATTTTGGTGCACAGTATGTCAGACCGCTCAGTGCTCGTTGAAACTTACAATGAGTATCTATATGACCTGCACTCGCTTGAAGCTCGCAGTCACAACTCTCAGGCATCTCATTGGACGTTCGAGATTTTTTCAACGCTTGGACATTGCGTTTGCAAGCACGCGATCGTGCTGAAACCTATTCCCCGCACATGTTGTATTTATTCTGTGATGGAATTAATATATCTCGAGCCTTAATTCGTGAACCTCGGCACGACCCCATACCAGTCGAGGACGCAGAGTGTTCAGGCAGTGAATGCACCCAAAATTGATCGCTTGATTGCTTGCAGGACTTGGCCATATACAATTCACTAGCTAAAGCCAGCTGACCTCGGCAGCAAATTCGTTTCGAGATATACCAGGCGAGGCGGGCCGCATCGTGGATTGTGAATTGATGAGGATCGACTATACCAGAAGAAGGAGGTAGGATGTTAAAAGAAGACCTTGCAGGTGCGATCCCAGCATATATCAACTTTGCATGGATTTGTAAGCAAGAAAGAAGTACCATCTGTCAGTTCCCTTTCCCCCACAACGAAGTACTGCCATCTGCTATCTGAACTTCAGGACACCACTGAGTCAAATTCTTTAGCTCGTCTCCTTTGTGCCATCTCTGCACCTGGTGCAGACCAAGCGGAAATTCTGCATATATGGTTTCCACGGCGAATTGGCTTGCAACTTCCTCTGTCGGCAAATTGGCGCCGACAGCCATCAATTGCTTGTAGAACCATTGATCCTCAAAACTCCCATCCCATTTGACTGATTCAATGATTTCGAGTGTCCGCGTGCGATTGCGTAAAGAGAGGCCACCATTATATCCCACGCCGTACTTGGATGAAATGGGTGCTCCGACAAAATCGTACTCCAAGAAATCGTCAACCCGCCGAGGCGAATTGGAACATAGAATGCTGTCGGCCTGGAATAACAAGACATGATCTGCCGGAGCCAACGAATGCCAAAAGTCGCCATTGGCAGCGAGAAAAGCGCTGACGTCGTGACCTGTTTTCAACTTCATCGAAGGATCCAGTTGTTCCAGTGTGATTTGGCCAGAAGAGACATATCTTTGGAATACCGCAGATTCGCTGAACAAGTGTTGATTTTCCTCGGATCCCACTACATGAACTGGCCAGGTCGGTCCAAGCACGTTTGCGAAATGAACAATGAGGGGTACGAGGTTGGGTCTGGCCCTGGTTTCAACAATGGTTGCGACTCTTGTGCGGTCCAACATATCAGTAGCCGAAGTCGCGGGCTTTATGTCTGTTCTGTCCGAATCTTGCGCATGGTTGGGTGTTCTTGATTGATAGCCAAACTCGTTGAAAAGCAGTGTGAAAGTGACAATAGCGATTGCCACGCCGAGGAGAACTGTGGTCCGAGTGTTCATGATCGCTGCAGATGGCCGACTTGAGGTCAGAGAAGAATTCAGAAAAGCAATACCTACTGGGTCTGTGTATGGATAAATGTCGCAATGCAGCTTCGAATTTGGTGGGGCAGCTGAGCTGAATGGACAACGGTTCGGTTGGTCGAGATCATTGGAATAACGTTTTCATCGCTTTCTACCCCTCAGCTGTGCATTCCTCAAACCTCAAGCCTCAGCGGCTGAATTCCGATCTTCTTCATGGTATACTTCCTAAGTCTTCTGTACAGAACGCATAACCTTAACGACTACAAGCTTCGGCACAAAGTCGAGATTGGAGTTAGCTGAGCTTTACAACAGTCGGAATCATCAAAACAATGTACGTCTCTCTTCTCTCCTGCATCCCCCAATCTATGCGCAGGATTGCGGCTTGCAGATCCTTTCGGATCCTGCGGCCTTCTCAGCTCTCGTCTGAGAAAACGTCTTCTTTCGGGGACCCCTTTTCGGTGCCAGTCTCCCTGACCTCATACACATGCGATATGTCCTTGACTGGCTGGTGAGACAAGAGATAAAGAACGAAGTGTATACCTTGGTAAGCAACCGATACTGTAGGCTAGCTGACTGAATTTGGACTTCCGACACAACCAGTTCTTGCGCTCCTGTGTCACAATAGCGTACGAGAGTCTACGAGGCTTGCATCATTTCTACTTTAGGACAATCTCCCAACCGCTACTCATCGCCCTGTAGTCTCAGTAGAGCCCCTCTTGTCGTTGGCTCACTTGGCCGGAATACGTATCAAGCATGTCTCAACGGTCAGCTGTGCCCACTGAATTGATGCGTTGGTGCTGCAAGCATGGGCTATAAAGGCGACCATGCAGCTCGCTTGCTTGTCCCGACAGATTTTCTAGTTGGTATATATCAACTTCGCGAACTTCGAGGGCTTCCATTGCCGCCCGTCCCATTCCTTATCTCACAGAGTGTTCTTCGAGTCATCTTTCTATATCCAAGGGATTTCAGTCTCATAATGCACTCATCACGACTTTCTACCCCAAGCCACAGTCCAGAGCGGTCACTGCTCCATGAATCAGATGAGAAAGACAACGAGCTGAGACTCCATCCGAAGTCGAGATATTCGCTCAACGGTGTCTTTCATAGACTGCCATCTATGTCAAAGCTGCGAATGGGGGCTGATCTTTCCACTATGTCGCGTACGACCATCTTCAAGTCTTGCAAGAAGTTGTCATTTTTCATGCTACCATCGTTCATTCAGACTAGGATTCGTGGACCGACAGCGCGTCAACAAGCTCAGCAATCCACATCATTCCTGGATGGTATGCGTGGTGTTGCTGCCTTCCTCGTGATGGTTTGCCACAACACGTATAATCACTACGACATATTCTATGGCTACCACTCAAGAGGTGGGGATGGCCAAAACTGGGAGCCTTACAAGTTACCGTTCATTCGCATCGTCTATCAAGGCGCAACAATGGTGGCGGTGTTCTTTGTCATCTCAGGCTACGCCCTCTCGTACAAGCCGGTCAAGTTGATGCGGAACAAAGACTGGCAGACACTGTCAAAGTCTTTGGGCTCATCGATCTTTCGAAGAGCTATGCGGCTGTTCCTTCCATGCATCGTTTCCACTTTTTTCGTGTCAGTCATCATCTGGGCTGGACTTTACAACATGGGTGCAGACTACGCACGAAAAAACGGCCAATACAACACTTACCACAATGTCAACGAACCCAAGTTTGATACTTTGTCGAAACAGATGCTATACTGGCTGCAAGAGACGTCTACAAAGCTGATCAACCCATGGTCATTCGTCCCAAAAGACTTTATACCAGTCATTGATGGTCATCTCTGGACAATCCCAATCGAGTACGTCACTGAGCAATGCCGCTAGAATTAATGCTAATAAACCTTTTACAGATTTCGCTCATCTCTGATCCTCTATGTCACGCAAGCCGGTTTAGCACACCTTTCAACCCGAGCTCGTATGTCGATCATAATAGGTCTGATAGTCTGGGTTCATCAGATGTACCGCTGGGAGATGATACTCTTCTACAGCGGCTTTCTCCTCGCCGAAATCGACCATTATCGAGCATCTCGTCTGCCTTCCAGCCTCCCACTCCTCGAGGCCGCAGCCACGACTCGGTACGATAGGCTTAAGACAGTATTTTTCATGACAGTCTTCATTGTTGGAGTATACCTTGGATGCCAACCGCAACTGGACGCGGGATTAACCCCGGGTTGGATCACCCTCTGGAATATGATCCCTGGTAAAAGTAGAGAGGAAGTGAGATTGTACTGGCCAAGCTGGGGCGCAATCATGTTGGTCTGGTCCACATCATGCTCGAGGCCATTGAAGAAGATGTTCGATAATCGGGTCGCGCAGTATCTTGGTTACATCTCCTATTCCATGTACCTCGTACATGGACTTGTCTTGAACACCGTGAGCTATGGTGTGATCAACATCGCTAACGGCGCGATTGGGGCAGACCATATAGCGAACAAAGCTATCGGATTTGGTATGGGATTGACGGCTTCAATCTTGACTACGATCTGGCTCGCCGATTTCTTCACCAGAGCCGTGGACGAGCCTTTGGTAAAGTTCGCAAAGATGGTAGAGCAAAAGTTCCGTGCCTCGATTGACTAGGAAATTCATTCGAGCTGAGAACACAAGGCAAATCAGATTGACAAGTTGAGAAGGAAACAGACATGTAATGAGTTTTGACTTCCACAATACTACATATACACTTTCCCTGCGGATTTTTACTGTCTTGGACATCCGTGGATAGAGTTCGACGAAGCCTTGTGTTTGTGGAGCTTGAGCCGCAGGAACACGAGATCGACCAACACGTGTCACTTGAGGAGGCAACCTCATTTGGCATCGATGTCGGTGCCGCAAGAAGGATTCCACGAGTCTTCTTCTGCCCCGACTACCTGCCTAATACAATAGACATCCACAGATTACACTCCTTCATGGCGCGCGACGCGTCGCGCTAGAAAAGTGTCAGGAGATTTTCCTGCCTTGGCACTTCTCCAAAGGGTTACACTACCTCATTCTGCTTTGCAAAAGTTGTCGACCACACATCTCTCGGGACATTTGAATTCCGACGTCGTGTTGAAGTCCACAACCATTTGGATACGGGTCCATGCGCACTTTGCTTGAGCACACCACGTGCAACTCTGGCAGAGCATGACTGGGAAGATATCGAACGCCAAGCTGCTAAAAGTGGGCGACTTCAAGCCTCAACACCAATAGGCATACACGTGGGTATGCTTGAAATGTAAGATATAAAGTCTGCAGTGAGACATCCTTGTTGACCAGGCTCGACAACGCTTTTACTGTTGCACAATGATTGCCAATCTTGCTTCGGGTGCTCTGCTGCTAAGCTCACTGTACTCGCCAGTGACTGCAGCAGCCATTCAAGTACGCGATGCCAATTCTTCTGTTGCACTCTCGTCTCCTGTCAAATGTCCCACTTGGAACTCCGGCTTGTATAACACCACTACTGGCAGCTCTTTTACCGTGGATTGCGGCCATGATTATCCTCAAAGTGATATGCACTGGGAGTACACTGCCAACATGGATGACTGTATCGACCTTTGCGACTCTACTCCTGGCTGTGTTGCTGTCTCCCGCAGTGGCAAGGCCTGCTACTTGAAGAACAGAATCAACACGGCAACTACCAACAGTGGGGTTGTCAGTGCTCGCATTTTCGTGTCCAACGGAACCGCTGCCGGACGTACCTCTTACATCAGCTGTCCTTCCTGGAACAACACTTTCTACAATGACACTGTTACTGGTACTTCTTGGAAGGTCGAGTGTGATCTGAACCACCAAGGTGGCGATCTCGGTCTAACCTATGCCAGCTCACTGGAACAATGCGCCAAGCAGTGTGATCTTGCACCTGGTTGTGTCTCAGCAGTGTACCAGGGAAATGCCTGTTACCAAAAGAGAAGTATTGGCAAGGCGAGCCAGGCCACTGGTCTCTTGGGCATCCGCTTGATCACCAAGACTGATGTCAATCTCTACGCGGCAACAGACGCTGCTTCTGTCGCCGCCAACGCTGCTGTGGCAAGAGTCAACCACAAGACCAGCAAGGTTCCTGGCAAAGCATTCGACCGTTTCGTCACTATCTGGCTGGAGAACACAGATTTCGCTGCCGCTCAGGGTGATCCAAACCTTGCATGGCTGGCGCAAAAGGGTATCTCTCTCAACAACTACTTTGGTGTCACACATCCAAGTGAGCCTAACTATCTGGCTGCCATTTGTGGTGATCATTTTGGGCTTGCGTAAGCCACCATACCCCGATCTATCATATGTATACTGACAAAATCCTAGCGATGACGCCTTCCGCCAGGTTCCCGATAATGTTTCCAGCATCGTCGATATATTGGAAGACAGGGGCATCAGCTGGGCCGAGTACCAAGAGCACCAGCCATTCGCTGGATTTGAGGGTTTCAGTTGGGTCAACCAAGACACTCGTGCAAACGATTATGTCCGCAAGCATAACCCTGCAGGTATGTGTCATCAACATGCTCTGGCATCTCAAAACCGTTAATCTCTTGCAGTACTCATGAACTCTGTCGCCGAGAATCTCGATCGCTTGGCAAATATCAAGAACTTTGATCAATTCCAAGCTGATCTCGAGGCTGACACTCTTCCGCAATGGATGTTTCTCACAGCGAACATGACAAATGACGGCCATGACACTTCAGTCACCACTGCCGGTGCCTGGGCACGCCAATTCTTGACTCCATTGCTTAACGATACTCGTTTCACGCAGAACACTCTGGTCCTTTTGACTTTCGATGAGAGCCACACCTACACCACTCAGAACAGAGTCTTCTCAATTCTTCTTGGCGACAGTATCAGCAAAGATCTCATCGGTACCCAGGACAACAACTTCTACGACCACTACTCCGAGCTCTCGACTGTAGAAGCCAACTGGGATCTAGACACTTTAGGTCGCTGGGATGTCGGTGCAAACGTTTTCAAGGTTGTCGCTGACAAGACTGGTGATACCATTGCTCCTTGGTCAGATGCTCAGTCATCCTCAGGCTCTGTTCATCTTGCCAACTCCTACCCTGGTTACTTCAATACAGTTTACAGACGCATCCCTGCTCCTGTCATCTCTCTTGTCCAGAATGGTCGCAAGGTTTGGGGTCCTATTCAGAACCTTTGGAGAGGTCAAGATGCGCCTTCTTACTACTCTAACACAGTGGAAATTCCTGATGGCTCGCGTCCGCCTTCGTGGTAACCTACCAAGCTCAACTGAAGAGAACTATCACAAGATGTGAGTTGTGATTGCATTATTGGGGAAAGGCGGAGATTGCGGGTTATCATTGTACATCTACATACTGTTGATGACTTCGCTAGAAGAATCCTCCCTAGACTAAACAGCAATGTTTGTGGAAGACTAAAACCCAACACAAATCATGTTTCGCACAAACAGCTATCGGTATCCTGTCAGAATCAAATCAGTATATTGAAGACTAGACTTCCCAGTAACTTAAGCATCATCTAGGCAGCGTAAATGGCGCCGAAAAGTGCTTCCTAGCCGTCGCGGACGGCAAGTAGATTCGTCGGAGCAAAGTCTGCGTGATCCAGCTCTGGGACCAACAGAGCTAGGAACAAGTCACAAGAGTACTGCTAAAGTCGATTGAGTCGTAACATCCTTCACTAGCCCCGGTTCCAATGTCCAAGAGGGGAGATCCTTGACAGTCAAGCTGTGGGTACACTGCAGCAGCACAGTTATCGGGCAAGCTGTTGAGATAGATTCCAGCTCCATTCCCGGTGTTGTAGCATCTGTCTTTCTCTTGGATTACTGCTAGGTTTTCTCCACGGCAACCCTTATCAACGTAGACCAGCAAGTCTATCTTCTCCCCACGATCCTCAATAGGAGGAGGGTAGAGATCGGGGTACAGCAAATGGAGTGTTCCGTTCGCTTCGTGCTCAAGTTCAAGGTCAGCGAGACGATGATACTCCGCCTCACTGATCAGGTTGCCGTAAGCGTCATGGTAGGAGTGTTCGGGAAGTGCGGCCTCTTCGTGGTCGATGTAACCCGGATGGCCTTGTTCACCAAAGTCAGACATGTTGAGAACTGCAACATTGACAGCGCTAGACATGTTGGCGATCCGAATGCTGTGTTTGACAGGCCGCCTCATATTGCAACATTGGCTAGAAGGCAGCGAGTTACATCTTCCAGACACGGGAGTGGTGTAGCCTTCCAGGACCCGTTCACGAAAGTAGGTGGCTTGAACCATGGACGTGAAAATCAGGATTACAATAAAGAGTTGTATGTTGATCTGTCTTTTTCAAATATGAGACTTGAAGATTGGATCTGATCGTCGTGATATAGGAAGCAAACACCATGCCTCGATCAGATAAAGCTGATTGTAGTCTTTTTGAGAAATTGAGCTGTCTTATTGGTCGAGTAACGCTGATGCTTACGCGATCATTCTTGATAACACTCATGTGGCTCCTTGGTAGTACAAAGACAGACTGGCATTCGGACTGTTGTTAAGCCTTTCGATGCAATTGAAGCGCCGGAGTTGAACTGGAGTCGAAGATTTCAAGATTGACAGTCTGTGGAAAAGTGGTCAAATACCTGCGAGGGGCAAAGTTAGAGCCCCGCTGCTTGTCAGAAACGGCCGGAATGCTGCACAACTTTACTCGAGTA
The DNA here is from genome assembly GCA_024195555.1 of Aureobasidium sp. EXF-12298. Lineage (NCBI taxonomy): Eukaryota > Fungi > Ascomycota > Dothideomycetes > Dothideales > Saccotheciaceae > Aureobasidium > Aureobasidium sp. EXF-12298. Next base: position 48,250 of record SWBJ01000285.1, on the reverse strand, counting down.
TGACGACAAGCACACATATTCGTCTCGAGACTTCGCATCGATGGGCGTGTCTGATGAATGAACGTGAGGACGCTGAGTGAACCTTGTCTGCAGGTCCCAGCCCATTCCAAGTTTGCTCACAATTTGCAAGAGAAGTTCCGATATTGTCCGGTTCCATTATCTACATATATACAGTTGTAGAACCCCATCCATATATGAGAGAGAGAAAGCTCACTCGTGATTCTTTGGGGCAGAGAGTCGCTGAAGGACATCTTCTAAACCTTTGAAGACGTCTCTGCCTTCCGGAATCTCAAGAGCATGCATACGTCTATGCTCTTCGGTACCGATGAGACTGAAAAGGACTGGCTTGTTACTCCTGACTCTCATGACTGTCGCAAGTTCCAAAATCGACTGAATGACTCTGCCTTCAGGGATAGCCAATCCACCGGCTTCGGGTACGCAGTGCCTCTAGTTTGGAGATGCAGCGCAAGCTCCCTCGATTGACCCAGTGGAAAGCTCAATGTGGAAGGCAAACTCGCCAAAGATGTCCACTGGGAAAATATACCAGACGGTACGCCAAGCTGCGAAGAGTGGTGTCAAGCTGGGGACCTGCACAGCATCTTTTCTTATGGTTGTCGGGCCATAGCTGTTGCATCGGAAACTATCCACGTGGTTCAAGCAGTTTGGGAGCATGGCCTCTGTACGAAGAGGGACTAGTAGACGTACCTCGACCCTTCCGATAGGCGTCTGTATCGAGATTGAGGTTATCTCGTCGATCAGTCGAGTCAGAGCTGAGGGGGATGTGAAGAGATATCAACGATCTTCTATGGACATAGGATATATGAGAGCAAACAAGATGCGATACGTGTAAGTATATAATACCTATATTATAGAGTATTACATACTAAGAAAGATCAATAACTTATTCAAGAAACTGACAAATACAACTATAGTAAACAGGTTTGCCGTCTTGGGTCGCCTTATTCCTACCAGTTAATTTGGTCTCTGTCACAGGCATGCAGCATGTGTAGACGCAAAACCTGCTTTGATATGTGATCGATGAGAGGTCGTAGTTAGGAGTACGCAAGTCCCAAAGGAGCAGTTCGTCAGGTTCGCCGCACACTTTTGTCCACGCGCAGCCTTCCTTCTCGAGCCGCTTCATGCCTCTGTTCGTGAGGCCATGCCAACCTGGTTTCTTGATCGAGTGTCAGTCATGCAAGATCATGGCGGTGAGCTTGTAGATCCATACAAGGCCGGAATATGCTCATCCGGCTCCCCCTCCCGGAACCCGACCTCCTTGTAAAAGATTCGTTGAGATCATGTGCGCCTTCGCAAACGATCGAGCCACACAGTAGAAGGTTCGCCCAAAAGAACGAAACGCTGGATACACCGGCGAAGACCGAAACCGTCGCGACTTATTGCCTCAATACACTGACCTTGCTACCGCAGCTGACATGTAGCACAGTGCAGACCTGCAAGCCACTCATTGTTGGTTTATCAGTTGTGGAGGTGTCGAAGGGTCGGCGTGGCTGACAACCAGAGCTAACGGTCGGGTATGGTGTGTCTGTGTTGACTGTCTACTGTGACAGACATTGACACTGTACCGGCATCTCATGTTTGGATCTTACTAAAGCCTTGCGCAGCACGACCGTCTCGAACGAGGAAACAAGTCGCTACTGTCTTTTCCCTCTCAGGGAGACACAATTAATATTATTCCAGCTTTTGTACTGTAGCGTGAATAGACATCTGAGCCAAACATTCTTGCCTACCCAGACTGCCGTAGATCGTACGGAATTGAAATTCATAGGGAACCAAGAATCGCCTTGTGATTCGTGGTTGGCCCAGCTTGGAATCCCACACCACTCTTCTGGGCATTCGAATCTCGGTTACCTATGCATCTCGGTTCCCTATGATTGGGGTTAGTGCTTATGGATTGCATCACCGAGATTGCTAGTCGGGCCCTAGTGTGGGTTGATCTCGAGACTGCTATCTTGATAGCAGGCAGTCCCGCCAATCGAAAAATGGCTGATGTTGAGTAGGTACTAGGAAAAGAGGGCAGGACTCGACACCAAACCTCGAAAAGATTATAGCTGCATGATACAAAGGTTCGTGCGCTATACCAGATGCTCTCTTCCATAGCCGCGCATGGAAGACCGCTCATCGCTAAGCCTCATAGAGGCAATGATCGAGCCAGGCTTGATATGCAAGCCTCAAGCCTTGAGGGCGTGCCGTGAAAATAGCCTTTGTGCCAAACTTGAGCCGTTCTACTAACTGGCGGCCCGAGATCCCAGTTCCGGGGGTTTATCCACAATACCGATAACGATCCCGTCGTTGGCCAACTCTATTTCGTACGCATATCCGGGGTCTTTTTAGCCAAAATAGAAAGGCTGCCGGTCATAACATTATTCTAGCGTCCGTCTCCGCCGCACCCGTGGCCCCAAAAGCAGTCATAGACTCACGGATGCCCGTGTGCGACTCCGGGGTGGACATGCATCTAGCCACGCTCAGCTCAAGCTGCATAAAACAATGCAGCTTATCTAGGCTGGCGAGATGCACGCTTCTGGCCAAGTAGTACGTACACAGTCTGGCGAATCAAAGGTTGGATGAACTACATGCAATGCAATCGTCAAGCCTATCCGTACTAGCGAACTGCAGCCAACTGACCGTCATCATATTGCAGACATAGGAAAAAGCTATGTCTAGGATGGTCCTGAGAAAGGTCTCGAGACCAAATCAAGAGCTACAGTTACCATTTTACATCTGAGCCACCTCGGGTATAGAGTTATCAAATCGTCTTTGTTTCTGCCTCTTCAGATAGACAAACGTTCCCACAGCTGCCGCCACTACGGCGGCAACAACTCCAACCACACTTCCGACAATGGCACCCGTGTGACTTTTGGGGGTGGGACTCGGCGTTGGTACCGGAAGAGGAGAGCTCGAAGAGACAAATGTCGAAGAAGAGGAGCTTGAAGTCGAAGACGAGGAAGAAGAGCTTGAAGTCGAACTCGCGGAGGAGGAGCTTGAAGTCGAAGTTGTAGACGTAGTTGAAGTCGTGGAGCTAGTCGTGGTGAGTGTGATTTCCACCTTGGCCAAATGACGAGTGTTTGGGTCTCCGGTGTAGTCGGTGTAGAATAGCTGAGTTGTATCTCTGAGAATGTTGTCGCATATGTAGGCATCAACACTAACTTCTGGGAAGTTGGCTGTGTTGCAGTAAGGCGTGGCAGGGTTGGTACTGAGGATCTGTAAGAGTTGTTTTATGTATGTGATGCCCGCAACAATCGACATACCACTTGCTGATGTTTTTGTCTTGGTCGTAGAGAGAACTGCTTAGGAGATATTGTGAATAGTCTACGCATGCGGTAATGGAGATATAGACCGTGCCGCTCTGACCACAGCCCATGTAACCAATAGTATTGGTTTCTTGAAAGAACACACAAGTGGCTGTCGTGGGGCAGAACCATAGCAAAGCTTCAATTGTCAACCAACTCGGCCGGATCTATGATGTTCTGCAATGCTTACAGTTGCTTTTCTGATAGTAACCACAGACATTGTCTGGAGCCCAGAGCTCCGTCAGCACGTTGGGAGCATTCTGACGTTTGATGTTGCGCGCGACTGAGCCAGAAGTCGGGCGAGGAGTCCATCCATGGGCAAAAGAGACTTCATCATCAACGGCCGAAGTCGCTCTGGGTCCATTGAATGCTGATGAAATTACCGAGACAGAAAAGAACGCAACAGCGAAAGCAAAGCTAAGGTGCAACATCATGTTTGCAGAGTATATGGTCGCTCGAATTCAGAATCGGGGTGTAGACACAGAGATACCAGAGACCACAGGAATTATGGAGTCCTTTTATGGTTCCACCTCTTCCGTACTCCGTGTGTCCACCGAGGTACAAACATGGTTGTGAAGAAAAATCTGGTCCATATCTGCCAGTTGAGATAAAGATAGTCAGCGAAACGGTCGGGCGTGACCACAGTGCAGCCTTGCAGCTCGGTAGAAGCATGTACCTGGGTTCATGAGATCCTACGTCCGTCGAAGGGACTGGAGCGGCTGAGCGCAAACTGTGATGTTACGTACATGCAAGCCACAGAAGAGCTTGGCAACTGCCTGGTGCCGGATAGGAGCTCTCCACATGTCTGCTAGCGGTACTGATGTTCAATCGCTCCGGAGTGGGCAACCACCAGACACTATGCTCGGCTCAGCCCCGCGCGTGGTGCAGCCCTAGCTGAAAGACTTATCTTTCTCCATGTAACGTACATCAGCGTACTTTATCACAGACACGATACGCGGCGCTGTTCCCACCGGCTTGTGGATGCAGCTTCTCGACCCCGAGATCACATTCAATACGAAACAATGGACTTTGGTGCAGGCTCAGGTTTGACTAGCCTATTCAAGATCGGTCGAACTGTCTATGAGCTGGTTGCCGTGACCGAGCAAACGCACAATCTTCTCGATTCTGCCAACCATGTTTCATCATCCGTGGAAACAGTTCGGTCCTTACGCCGTCAAAAATCTGGTCTCCTCCAAGCAGAGGAGAAGAAATGGATGGATCGAGTAATCAGCGATACGGAGAAGACATTGAATAGTGTTGCCTCACTCGTAGAACCAGCACGAGTGGATATTCAGACAAACTTCGGCAAGATCGGGCTTGTTAATCGAGCCCTGTTCGTATTCCGTGACTCACCCAAGGTCGCGACAAATCTCACAAGACTCACCTTGACCAGTCAGAGCCTCAATACAGCTCTCACTATGCTGAGCTCGAGGGAGAGCACTCATCCCAAAGCAACTCGAGCCTGTCAAGACAGCGGCTCTTCGCCTTCTGGAACCGTCATCCAGAGTCAGGAGGCTACAAAACCACCACCATCGTACCAAGAGAGCGAGTACCTGAATCGAAAACGGTTGTCGAGATCCAATCCATCTTCCAACAGTCTACGCGAGAGCCTCTCACCAAGGATCACGTCGGCGCCTCCGCCAATACCTCTGGACTCTAAACCCACGGCATTCAGACCAGTGTTGGCAGTATTTCCCGAGCTGCCTGTTCACCAGATCAGTGAGCCCCAAACTCATGGAGATTCATCGGACTACAATTGTGAACCGCACAGACGGCCGCTCGAGGTTTCTTACCGAGAAAGCCCTCAAAGCCAAGTACTCGATATCCCGTCCTCCTCTGTGGAGACGCACATTCAGGAACCACAGTCGTTGAGTGGGACTAGACTGTCTTGGGTCCGCCGAGACCTCCCATATCCTGACGAAGAGAGCCAAGACTCAACATGCTACGAGATGCCAGATCAAGATCAATATGGGTATCGTGCTGTGTCTCCATCATATCTTGATCCATCTGGTTGGCGAGACACAGCCACCCATTTTCGGACACCACCACTACGCCTACCCTATCCTATTCTCGAATCCGACTTCTCTGAATTGATTCCTCGTACTTATCTCTCTCCGCAGGTCGACAATAGCCTTGCCGGACTCCCCTGCGAGGAGCGTGAAGCTAAGAGATTGCACCGCGTTCATTCAGAGATACCGACTGCCCTCCAATTGGGTCAGAAGCGGGAGATAGAACCACTCGACGACAACCAGTCTCTTGAAGAACCCGATCCCCAACGAAACCTAACCGCGAGACAAACAAGGAAGCAGTGGTATGGTGACAATGAAGTATAACACCTCGGAATTCAGATCAGTCGCTCTTGCTTTACTCTGTACTGGTAACTGGGTAGCTACTTGTTTATGATTATATGGAATTCAATGCATTTGTCTTCTCATGGGTACACGTAGCGCCTGTGATGGCGACCAAACATGAGACCATGTTTCGCTAGATTTTCTTTTGGCAGGACATAAGCGTGATCATTCCAGCATGTGTTATATGTTTGATTCACCAACTTTACAGTCTATGAGACTATCTTGACTGCTAGCAGACTCGCACATACTGGAGTAAACCGAACCTTCCAAACTCCAACGAAAACTTGAACCACCCAATAACTCTCTCTCTTTGTCAACAGTTTTTCAAGATCTTCAGTATCCGACCAAATAGGTATAAAGATCATCCCCAAATACCCGCGAGGCTCGCGTGTCTATCTCAGTTCTGCAATGACCTGTGGTTTGCACACAAAGATCTTGTCTAGAGGGCGTGCTTTGTCGTCGGTGATTTTTACGAGTCCAGGTAGAACCACTATATTATTCCCAGGCCTCTTATCTCCCAAATCCCAGTCAAATTTGAAAGTGGCGCGCTGTGAAAACAGCAGAAGACCACCAGTGGCTGCTCCACGCATGATCTCAACCAGGTTGAGATACCGAGCATCAGAACTCGTGCCTTGGGACGACCAAGGCTCAAGTGCAACACAAAACGTGGTTGCCATGGTCTTGATTGTGCTATCGCGTTGAGCGAGCAGAGCTTGGTCATCATAAGGGGCTGGACGCAAGTAACTGACCAAGAAGCGTGTGTAGGCGAGAGCTTGCGAAGTTGCTGCAACTGAAATCAGTAAGATTGGTGTTTTAGATTGCGGGTGTCACTCACCCGGCCTGTTTCGGTATCTCGTGGCACTTTGCAGTGACTTCTGCAGCTCCGCTATGTCTTGAGGCAGAAGAGAGCCCGGAGATCCGTCTTCGATAGTGATATTCGAGAGGATCATATGAGCAAGTGCTTGTTTGATAAGCGTCATCTTGTGCCGATACCTCATCATCGCATCTGACAGTGGAGTTCGAACAAGGCCGGTGTCAATCTCAGCCAGTAAAGCACGAGCCCGTTCCGAAATACTATCTAGAGGCCGCTCGGTATTGCCGTAAAAATTGTCAATATGAAGCTCAATCTGCTGGCAGATCGTTTCGATGGTTGTAATGATCGAGACATCATCAGCAGGCTGCGGAAGATGTCGCATCCAATCTCCAGATCCATCTTTCGACTCCACTACTGACTCTGAAAAGTGGCCCTTGTTCATTGCATATGTCGAGTCATCAGGTGTGAAGACGTGGGAAGCGTTTGTTCTCTTCTTCGCAGATAGACGAGAGCGCATCAGTAGATACGTCAGAACGAATGCAAGAATCGCAGCCCCCACAGCTGCTCCGACAGCCGCACCAGCCATCGTTCCGACATTGATTTTGGAATGTTGATTCGGTGAGGGTAGAGAAGTACCTTTCCCCGTAGATGGGCTGCTAAGCACACCACTGGACGTGCTAGGAGCCAGCGATGATTGTTTCGATGAACCTGCTTTGGTAGACCCGCCCGGAGATGTTCCGGGTGTGGAGACAGCAGTAGGAGCCGACGATGAAGATGTTTTGGCTCCGAATGTGGGGACAGCAGATGTTGTGCCACTGTCCAGCGAAATGGCAGTCGAGCTCGTGCTGCTCGTGGACGGACTGCCTGTAGACTCTCCAGGACCTGCCGAAACACCAGTGGCCGTGCTGAGAGCCGGCGATGAAGATGTTATGGTTTCGGATTGGGTGGCAGGAGATGCTGCCACAACAGAATTGCTCCCCGAAGTGGCAGTCGAGCTCGGGCTGCTCACGGACGGACCGCCTGCAGCGTCTACAGGAGTTGACATTTTGTACTCTGACCGTCTATTGTGTGGTATCTCGCTGGTATATCTCGAACGAAGTAGGTGTGCCGTTCATATGATATATTGTTGAGCCAAGAAATGTTCCAGGATAAGCTTGAGTCGAAGCTTGAGCATTGCATATATGCTTCAGCCGATCAAGAGACTTACAAATCACAACAACTGACCAGGATCAGGTATATTTAGTGACAACGTTGTAGGATTTTGAGGCTGATGTTGCATGCAGCTTTACTAGTGTTCTGTGGCTCAAGACTCGGCTCGCTTAAGGTTCATGACCCCGGACCAAGACTACTGTAGACTTGCATGATCAGAGACGGCATGCGATATGATAGCTTCGTACTGCACCAATATCTTGATTGGTGCTTTACATGCACCGTATCTAGCTCGCAGCTGAGGCTGAGGCTGAGCTGTAGAAGTCAAGGTGGTTATCGCGACCGGCCCCTCGGCTTTGCATATGGCTGATCTAGGCCCCTTCGATGCGTCCTCATGTGAGTCCGTCTCGGCTGGCACAAGCTGTTGAGCGCAAACGGAGATATGAATGCAGCTTGAGAACCGTCGCAAAATCGACTGAGGTTGTCTTCTCATTCGAAGTGTTCAACCTGGAAGCACTTCACTTGACCTCACGATGGATCCCGAAATCGTGGTAGGCATCGATTTTGGCATGACCGTGAGTGATACAACAAATGTTGTCCTTCCAGAAGCGACGACTGAATGTGCGGCAGTGTACAGGGGTCGCCTATTCAATGGCGCCAGACTGGGCGGCACCCACGACGATTCAACATTGGCCAGGACGGCCGAGTCAAAACCTCAACAAGGTCGATACCATGGTTGCATATCACCCCACGCGCGAGCAAGCTGTAGCTTGGGGCTTCCTGATCGACAGAGATGCCTCGGATGAACTGGAAATCCAGTCTCTCTTCAAGTTGTTCCTGGATCCTGCACATAAACCCCGATCGCGACACATCCCTGATGTTCGAGAGGCTCGCAAGTGGTTCGTCGATTATATGCGCTGCTTGTACCGTGCCATCGTCCAGCGCTTTGATGACAGCTATGCGCGATGGAGTACAAGGAGGCTTGAATTTCTCTTCAGTGTTCCTACAACCTGGAAAAATCCTGCTATGGTAGCAGAGATCGAAGCGTTGATCAAGCAGGCTGGTTTCAGCAGCAACAAGAATCACACCGTCAGGATCTCGTTGACCGAAGCAGAAGCAGCGGCAGTCTGCATCTCCAAGCAAGGATATGAGAAAGGCGACGTGTTTCTAGTCTGTGACGCGGGAGGAGGTACAACCGACATCAACATCCTCAAAATCAAGAACACAGAGCCTGGACAGCACGAAATCGAACCTCTTGACTGGGTGGAAGGAACCGCAGTCGGATCGACACTTATTGACTTCAAGATCGAGGAACTCGTCCTAGAACGACTTGAACGCATCCAGGAACATCTCCCTGCTCCTGCTGAGCTTCTAGCTGAGAAAATGGTCAACTGTTCCGGCTTCCAAACATTCAAATGTAGCTTCGGCCTAGATGCACAAGAGGGACTCGATCTTTTTCTTACCGTACCCACTCTTGCGATTGGTCTCGACTTTCCCGAAAGCAACATTCAAGACTCGAGAATGAGGATCACGAGGTAAGATCTTTCCGCACTGCAATTGACGACACTTCGTCATCTCACTTCTGGATAGGGAAGAGTTCCAGCAAGTCTTCGATGAGCGCATCGAGAAGGTCTTCGAACTCATTGATATGCAAATCAAGCAACTTCAGAGCATTCATTCACGCGAGACTATCGTCAGTCAAAGACCAAGATCTGATACTTCTCACCATGTCTCTAATCTGATCTAGAACTATTTGATACTCTCTGGAGGACTAGGGAGCTCGCCCTACGTGAAGCAGCGTATGCGCAAGCGTTACGAACAGAATGCAGACATGAATCTTCACAACGCTCGGGATATCAAGATCTTGACTGCACCTGAACCGTAAGATCATGAAGCATCAGTGAAATTTCTGCGCTGACTTGAGCCAGACAATTGGTTGTGACTCACGGACTTGTCATGGACCGTGTGCAGAAGCTCAAAGGATCTAGCGGTATCTATCCCGAGAAGTGCTGTCGGAACAGTTATGGATTGGTTGTTCGCTTACCATATGACCAGACTCAGCACATCGGAGAAGATGTATCTATAGATCCGAGAGATGGTAAGAAGTGGGCAGAGAAGCAAGTTCATTGGTTCATTCGCCAGGTATGCTGTCCTCTACCCTGTGGTATATGCTACTAAATGTTGCGTTGCAGGGTCAGAAGGTCTCTGTCGAAAAAGGCATAAGCGAGCCCTATCGGATGAAGATCAATGTCGGTCAAGAGACGGTTCCTTGGAGGACTCAGGTTGTGATGTGTAGTCTTCCAGCTGCACAACTTCCAAAGAGCATAAAGCACCATTCCGTAAAGTCGGTCTGTCACATCGAGTCTGTTCTCGATCCTCTTGACATGAAGTTGAAGAACAGACACTGGTGCGTCTGCATCCACACCCAAACGAGCCATGACTGATGTGATTAAGGTACAATATCAAACCGCGCTACAAGCGTGCTCAATTTGTCCTCAAAGTTCTTTTGGGATCTGCAGATATGAGGTTCCAGCTCTGGGGTAACGGGCAACGACTTAGCAAAGATCATGAAGAGATTGGAGTGATGTGGTACGCTCCAACAGAAAAGGGAGACGCTCCAACAGAGAAGGGAGACATGAGCAAGGTTGTTGTGCAAGACACATTCGAGATGTATCCAGTCTGACTCACGCTGGTGGGATCCAGAGTGTATCTCGAACACACATCTGGTCAAATTCTCTGATCCTTGTTTTAATATCTTGTCGATCATATATTAATCCTTATACAACCTAAGTTGATACCTAGCATGTTGCAGACATTGATCCGGAAGATGTCTAGAGCTATTGGCAGAGAGCTTCGCAGCCAAGGCAGTACAAACCTGACAAGACAATGGTGTAGTCAAGATGCGTTGATTGGTGAACTGGAACCGAAGGTCTGTTTGAATGATGGAACCAGTCTTGTGAAAACAGGAGCGGCTGGAGGCTTGCATTGTACGGCTGGTTGTTGACAAATTGACGAATTTGGATTTGAATTGCTGCAGCTAAGTGTTGGACTTCGTCTTTGTAGCGTGATATCATGTCGTCGAATGCAAGGTTGGACAGCCCGGTGCCCGGAAACTGGCAAGGCTGATACCCAGCCTCTCGGAATTTGAGCAGCCGACCATCGCTTCAATGCATTATCATCTAGCGCTTGCAGCTAATGCAATAGATGCAGTCACAGCACGAACGCCTTACAGACTGTTCTTGCAGAAGATGGGCAGCTTACAAGCTGCAGACTACTTATATCCGCCTTAGTAACAGGTGCAGTTGGTTGATTACCCCGATTGTGCATCAAGCAGATCATGCACGCTAACCATCTAGTGCGAGAGCAGTCTGTTTTATGCGATTGTGGCAGTGTGTGGCAGTGTTTAGCGGCACGAGGAACTGGGTGGTGTTCTTGGATTCCCGCGAGATAACTGTTCTTACTCGTGGCTTACTGGCGCTACTTTTGCACTGCGTATAACATGATTGCGTAATCAATGCTTGGGCTGGCAATAGCGAGCAATGTATTTGGAATGTTCAGGACCACAAATGTACGTGGCTCGCATGTCTCCGTTGGTGGATTGGTCCGCCGTCGCTGCATGCACGTCGCAAGCTGTCAATTGAGCAAAGGAGCAGTGTTTCGTGCGTCCAACCTGTGACCAATCTCACCAGACTTCCAGGCCGTGCTGTCTTTAGCATATTCAGCCGTGCTGAGCTCAGAGGGCAAGATTGCATCCACAATTTGAGACAGGCATCCGTATCGAGCGTGAGGTAATTTCATCGCTCGTTCGCGCCAGAGCTGAGGGAGTTGCGATGAGATATGGATAAACTTCTGTGGACATGGTGAATGATCGAAAGAACGCTAGGTAATAGGGGCTATTCGGTCGAGTCTTCCTGGCTTCTTGGATGAATCTTGTGCTTGTGAGCGTCCAAAAGAGCTCCGAGAAGTCCCATATGTTGCAAAGCACTCCATCCTGAGCCCCACTTCCAAGAATTTGACCGAGGTATCTACTCTACGCAAATCATGACGGCGGCGACAACTGGTCAGTCACCAGTGAACCAAGTCGAGCTTGAGGTCTGGTCTCTTGAATGGAAAAAAAAATCCCAGAAACGTTCTCTGACGCCCGCAGGGCCAGCCATTGAGCAGTCTCCTGTCTTGGGATGTTCTTTCCATCTACACAGATATTTCGCTGTCAAGAAAATTTATCACAAAAAGTCGTTCTGTAAAGCTACAGAAGTACACATTTCTCGAAGTTCAGTGGAGAGTTTGACAAGTGCTAATAAGATCTGCTTTTCTCCGGTACGTACTTTCTTCCAGAGATTCCTTTGCGGACACTTTGCCTATCCTTTAGCTAAGGTGTAGAATGAGAACGGTTGCGAGAATAATTCGGTCCCAGCTATCACTCCGACCAGACATTGCTAAGCGACAAGACTCTCTAGCTTACACTGTGTTAATGTTGCAAGATAGGGAGGTGGAGCAGTACTGAACATATAGCTCACGCAAGCCCAACGCATTTTGTCAACAAGCTGCTTCGAACCAGCCAGGAACCCTCCAGGCAACGCAAAAGATTGATAGAACGAACCATACACAGCGACTTGGAGCCTTTGGTTTGGCTTGGCTTGAACCAACCGTCATTCACAAGCTCGGTCATGATACCCAATTGACCAATTGACCTTTTAGTAACAGAGTTGTCCGACTCGGTTACCGAACATCTCATCATTGATCACGACTGTCGCCTTCAGAGCTCTTCCTTTGGTCAAACGGTTCAAGGCAGTCAGCAGGCTTCGGAGGTTCTGATTGTCGTGCAGGTATTCATCCCTTGTGAGAATGATAAATATGGTGATATGTCTCACCTCTGACAATATTCCTGCATCACAAAGTGTGTCCAGAAGCGAAGGAAGTTGCTCGGTGTTATCATAGGTTAAGAATTGGAGAGATGGGTGGCGGCTAGCACTTTGACGACCGTCCAAGAGAGCCTGATATCCCCGCGCAGGACAGATGTGATAATGGTGTCGACACTTGTAAAGTGGTCGGGCCAAAGCTCGCGAAAGAGATAGCTGAGCAGCTCTGTGTTCTCCAAACACCAATGCCTCTTCTACGCCAATCATTCCACGGATAAAGTACTCAAGGTCGACGTGTGGTCGCGCAGTACCTCCAATCCAACGGGCAGATCCCGCGGAGTCATGCTTAACAGCAGGTGCAGTGATGTGAGGGATCACCAATCCGTGCTGCTCGATTGTCAGTTTGGGACATCGTACAGTCATTCGTGTGGATGGTCTCAAAACTCACCTTTAGAGCTACCTTCATGAAACGTGCAGAGTGATACGCCATTCCAATATGGATAGGTATCAGCGGAATGCCATCGTCTCCATTTACATACAGTCCAGCTCTCCTGAGTTCGCGCCGTGCGTGAGTCGCCATGTGAGACAGTCGAGTAAGCTTAGGGTGTGCCAGAGATTAAGTATACTTGTGTAGCAAGCAACTGACTAAAGATGGTAGCAACATAGGTTCCATACCCTCTTCAGCCAACTCTTTTAAACGAGCATCCAAGGGAGCTTTGTACTTGGCAATGCAGCTGACAGCGCCACCAAAATTACCAAATGATTTGCCTGTGCCCCAGGTACGTACATCAATGAGATCACCCTGTGGAGAGAAGAAACCCTTGTCCTGGAAGTGCTCGTAGATACCAAGTCCATTGGACCCCAATGTTAATATGGAATGGCGCTCATCCATGTAGAGTTCGAAGTTATATCTCGACTTCAGATCAGCAATGCCGAGTAAGGCTGGACATGAGCCTTCCATGCTGAATAGTCCTTCTGTAATGACGATGATGTGTGCCTCAGGGCCATCTTATGGGGTCGTATGTTTGGGTACGGTCAAGCCGATCAAGTCGTATAGTAGATTTGCTATCTTCAGTCCAAGGCATGTAATGGACACGGAAGTTCTTGCCCCATCGTTCAATGGCCTTCGAAGTCCAAGATGCTTTTGGTGGATCGTATGGCTGGTCTTGCAAGCCGAGCATCAGGTCAGATAACAATCGTAAGCCATCTATCTTTCTGCCTCGAGGTGCATTGAGATGGTGCTCAGAGTACCAGGCAAGTCCGGCTGTGAGTGATGCAGCAACAAAGATCGCCAGCAGAGATGCCAGAAGTAGTGCCGGGACATAGGTTATGCGATAGAATTGTGCATCCATAGATCCTTGCACGGAGATGGTCTTCGCCCTTGTTATGTTCCAAGCCGCTACTTCGTACACCATGCGCTCAATCTCTGCGGATGCTTGTAGAAAGTTGTTTGCGAAGAAATCAAGGCCAAATTCATAGGATGATCCTCCTAGAGTGAAAGCCATTGCTGGGGCGAGTCCTGGGCTGGAAGCTCCAGGGGCAGTCCAGGTAAGGGCAAGCTGCCAATCATACATGAACATTCGGGCGCGATGTTTTTCGGCATCAAACGAAGTGGTTTCTGTCGCCCAGTCGAGGCTCGATTCTTTTCGAGTGAGATTAGCTGTCCCGTGTTGTCGAAAGATTGTGCAGTTTATACCCCAGGAGGACATAACTTCCGTTGCGTTGAACCCATACTGTGTCATATTGTAAGCCTGGGGATAAGCAGTTCCATAAGAAGAATTGACCGGCGTGTCAGATTCATTGGCACTAGCGAGGTAGCCAAGAAAAACATTGCTTGCAGAGTCGTACTCGAAAGCTGCGTATGCAAAGTCTTCTTCGAACACTGTTTGCAGTGTTTCTATTGCGCCAGGATATTCTGCTAGGTATATCGATGCGTTCGAGTAGTTCGAAAACATGGGTAGGATCGAAACGAAATACTCTGCTGGTTGTGCTATTGCTATAGAAATTGGAGACGTGGCATCGCATTCTAATGTCAGACGATAGGCTGCCACGTTATACAGATTGCGAATAGATGCATCGAGAGTGAGTGAGTCCCTGGTTGCATTGATGCCAATATAAGCTGTTGCTGGTCCTTGAGTTAAGGCGGTATTTTGCAAACTCATTGCAGTCAAGTAGTCGGTGATCTGACTCGCGATACTGGTCGTCTGGTTGGAGTTGAAACCGTACGGGCTACTCTGCCTAAGCTGGAACAACAAATATTTGGAATATCGGTCAAGAATATCATCGCTTAGACTGGTGAGGGAAAAGTTTCCACTAAGTCCATGCCTGCTGTAAGCTTCGTAGGCAATAACATTGGATATGAGAGATCCGGCAAGAGCAACAACCAATGTCAGGATGCCAAGGCAGATCAAAGGGAGTCTGCCACTGCTGAAGAGGTTCTTGAGCTTGATGGGATTGTAGCTTCCGGTCGACGTGCAGCTAGCCTCAACCAAAGCATGGAGAGAAACTCCTTGTTCTTAACTGCCTTGGTTGACAGATATAGAGCTTCTCGCGCTTGAGAACCATAGAAAAGTAAGAGCCGCTAGAATCAATGGTGCGAATAACGCTCCTGTGATAAAGTCGACGGCTTTTGCTTGTCCCAGCGTGAGGTGTCCTCCGAGTGGTCGGCTATGCCACCAACTGGTCACATCCCACCTTCGGGCACAGAACACCAGAAACACAGCTAAAGCTAGTAGCGAGAAGCCTGCGACTAGGTTCACGACGAATAGCTGAAAGCGGTAGCGCCGCTGTGGTCGAATGTCCTTGTTCTCGCGATCAGAGGATCGTACTTCATTGGGACCATCGTTGGAGGTCTCTCCGGAGAGCATGTACGAGCTGTCATCCCACTCTCGTTCGTAAGTAGCTATGCAAATAGTTGCTGGCTTGCACGGCTCACTCAGATTCAACGATTGAATCCAGGGTAGGACGTCTGAACGTAGCCATAGACCCAACGTCAGCGTCATAAACTGCGTTGTACGGGGACTAAGGTATTGCGTCCTGAGATCTGGTCTGTTCGAGGATGTAATGTAGTTGAGGCAAGTTCTGAGTTCCGCCGAAAGTTGTATAGCACGACGCAGCAATTGATCCGCAAGATTTCCAGAGCTATTGGCAGAGAGCTGTACAGCCAACGCAGTACAAGCCATCGTGAGGGGGTCCGAGATGGAAACCCACTGTTCAGTCAACGAGAAAGAAAACTCTTCCGGACTAGAAAACAGTATATTAGCGACAACTTTAAGATAAGATCAGACTGTCTAATTTGGACCTACCGATCGACATTGGATTGCCGCTCCAGGTACAGTAGTCCTTCCTCGAACCTATCGAGGCATAGAAGTACTATGGTCTTCTGCAAAGCCTCGTCGAGCAACGCTGGATTCGTGGCATTGAATTCAGGTGGTGTCGTCATAGTTAGCTTGATGGCAACTCTGCAGTCGAGATGAATTGGGTTTGAAGACTTGTTTGGAAGAGGGAATAAGTATGAATAGGTCAGACTGGAAGGTAGGTCGCTGTGCGGCTGGCCACTGACAGTCTGATGACCGGAGTTCTACGGCTGCTTGGTGGACTTCGAGTCTTATGTATTGTGATCGCAAGTCTCCATATGCAGGGCTAGAGAACCGAGCAGCTGGCAAGGCGGAGCTCCGGAAATTTGGAATATGTGCAGTCCATCGTCGGCTCGACGCATCATTCTCTAGTGCTTACAGCTGTCGCAGTGGCTGCAGTATAGCACGAACGCCACAATCAAAAGCCTGCATCGTCAAGCATCAGAGTCAGGCTAGATGTTATTCAATGAAGGCAGGTTGTGGCAGTGAGTAGCGACATGAGAAACGAGGCAGTGTCGTCGAAGCCTGCGACAAAATTATTCTTGGTAGTCGCGTCATGGCGCAAGCCCACCAGTCAAGGCATGCTCGTGGAAGTTAGTTGATCTTTGAGCTAGTGGTGGCACGCCGACCGATACACTTGGGTGATCTTGGGCTACATATGTACACATGTGCGAGGTATTCATTGATTCGGCTCGCAGCGCAAGATAACAGACTAGGTGTATTTCACAATGGCGCAAGTTGGGGCTGGCGCAAGGCTGTCGTTCCAGGCCCAGAGCGGAGAAGGTAGTCGGGCCAACCACAAGTGGACAAGTAACCCAGACTTGAGCAAGACTGAATGCTTGTTTATAAAAGGATCATACGGTCAGCATGTGCAACTAGAAATTTGGCGTGCAATCCTGTCAAGTAATGGCTTCAAGCCAGGCGGCAACTCGACGATCTGAAGATTGGAGCAAAATGCCAAATTTCTGGAGCTATGAATCTCCTTGTCGATCATCTGTTGGTGGCTTAAACCAGATGATATGTTCTCATGCACTGCTTTCGCTGTGCCAAGATTGGCTTGCGTCGGTTAAAACGGTTACATGCATTCGCGGTATCTCGATGGGGATCCGATTACCGTCGAGGGCGGTGTTGCATCCAACCAACGTCTGGCTAAGATCACTTTGATCTTGAACAGGCTTCCTGGCTATGAGCTCTGCTGTCTGCAGCATCTCTGGCCAGGCTGAACTTGAGAGAGGTTTGCACTTCCACCGCGAACAAGTCGAACAAGGCTTGTGCCATATTTCTAGACCTTTGTTTGAAGCAGCATGCTACGATACATCGCCAACCCTTGCCCGATAATGTTGATGAATGGCCATTGTGAATTGCTCTTAAAAAAGTGCGCCCAGATCTTGAGCACGGCAAGAGCAATGTCGTCGGTATTGCGATAATCTATCGCTTCGGGCGGCTCGTCGTCGAAGTCAACGACCGCGTATGCTTCTTCAACGATACACTTGACCCAGTACAGGATCCTTTCTTCACTGTCTGAGATGTTGTCAGTACATGGATATCGTGACATTCTGATCCGTACGCACCATTCAGAGGTTGTGTCGCTACACTACGTGTAAGATTGAACAGCCATTTGCTCAATAGTATTGCGCAATCCAGACTAGCTAGAGAGTGTCTGACACTCCAAAAGAATGCTTGACTCTTTGCGACTCTGTCAACGCCGAGTCTGACCGGTATACCGAGCATATGTGTGGCGTAGAGTAGAGCTGCGATGACGCCTTCACTGCGGTCAATCTCTGGGCATCGTGCTAGAGCCCTGGCGATGCGCTGCGGATCTCGAGTTTGGATTTGTCGGTATGGTCCAAGGTTTAGGTAAATACGAGCGTATGCCAAAGCCAGCAAGGAACTCGAAGTGAAAGGAATTGGCCCGTTCTCGTTGTTTGGGTCAAGTGAAGATTCTGGTGCCTGTTGCCAGCCTGAAGTCCAGCAGCGCAAGCCACGTCTGTATCAGAAGGTTAGCACAACAACGACCAAGAATATCAGAGAATCTCTTACTCGAGCTTCTCTACTTCTTCAGGCGGAAGGGCTGCCATGTCACTCATCACTGGCAAGCTCAAGTCCCTGACAATGTGTATTCTCTGTATCAGTCCATGTAGAAGAACGTAGTTTCCAAGGGGTGTGGGTATTGGATCCAGTCTGGCAGGCTCATTTCTTTGATCAAACAAGAGGGATAAGGCTTCTTTGAAGTACAGCTGTGGTTTGAGGATGGTTCGTCTTGCTGCATCCCACAACACGGCCGTTGGAGCGTTCCACTCCAGAGTCGAGGATGGTAGCCGAAGTCCAACTTCGTTACTTCGGAGAGGAGGATACACATCGTACGCAATGCTGTGTGTGTGGAGAAACGAGAATGCGACGAGCTTTGTACGACGAGAAGACTCCTCTGCTATCCACGAGTGCCACTCTCGATCGAGTGATGGAGCTGTGTCTGGCTTTGCCACTTCATGCAGACCTTCACTTCTGAGGTATTGGGTCAGAGTCTCTTGGACTGCAAAAGCTTGACGAACCATTGCTGGTTTGGGATCCCATGTTGCATAGCCCATGAGCGTGAGCAAGGCTCTGATGATCTCGATGGACGACGTCTTGGTTGTCATGCTCGTGACGTGATGACTATCACTTTCGATCGCATGTGGATTTGCATGAGAATCATGGCTCTCTGGTGCTTCCGCCAGCTTATGCAAGATCAGAGCCTTTCCAGCGAAGAAAAGTTGTTCCGCAGCTCGTTTCTCAAAACAGTATTGCGCCCCAATAGCAGCGAGACCAAAGATGACCTCGACTGGATGGTCTTCTAGCCGCCAGGTTGGGACGTGTATGAATGGCATATGCGGGTGGAATCCGCCAAAGAAAGACTTGATGTACCTGGTCAGGGAATGACGAGATGGTAGTCGAAATGTTGGGTCGATGATGTGGAGCGACAAGCTGATCGCGCGTTCGAGCTTGGTTCGTTGCTCTTCCGTCACATCGAATCGTCTTGCTTCTGAGTCAACAGCACGAGGATCTGTTCGGGTGAGTATTAATAAATCGTGGTGTAGTGATATGACCTGCTTGATATTTCACAGACATTTTCTGTCGTCCTGTCCTTGGTAGGAGCTGATGGTAACCATGAACTGAATGGCGATCCAGCTCGAGTCCGCACATCCATACTGGAAGGCGTGGGTCGCTGCATTTCTCTGATAGTCGTCGGATCAACAGGTTCCTCGAGTCTTTCGAGTATCGGGCTCCAATCAACACATAAACCAACGCCGTCCAAAAAACTTGCAAAATCACGAAAATGCATATCAGGATCGATGACCGATAAATCTAGTGATGACACAGCATCACTCTGATTGACTATATCACTGATGCCTGGTAGTGGTGTTGGAAGAGATGTGGCATCATAATATCTGGTCTGGAGCGAGGTTTGTGGCTGCTCGTTAGGTGGCATGAAGGTAGTCTGATGAAGTGTCGTCACTTGAGGGTGTGAATCCTTTCGTACAAGACCCTGCAGCTCAAGAGCTGGAGCAGCGACATGTATTGACTCATTAGAGCTGCTGTCTTCACTCTGTGGCTGGCGTGGTTTCAAAGATGCATCATTTCCAATCGGTGTAGCGGCTGGTAGGCCCTCGGCTGGATCATGCCCACTCACTCTCTGGTGTCGTGTGAGCAGATCTCGGCGCCCAAAAGAAGCGCCGCAATCGCATGAGAAGGGCTTCTCCTTGGTATCTACGATTGCTATGAACAGGATATTCGGCTCAAGCATGAACAGGCGCACTCACGGGTTCGTACATGACGCGACAGGTGTTCGGTTCGTTTGAAGGTCCGCCCGCAATGCGGACACACTCGTGCATTGCCGCCTCCAACAGAACCATCGATCCTTCGACGCTTGTTCGTGGAGATTGTGGATTCCGGGGCCTCTGACATGTCGACTGGTCGCTGGTGTTTGGAGAACAAGTGGAGATGAACAAGCCGGGCTGGTTGGGGCATGGTTGAGCATTGGAGAGAGGCGTTACCCCGCATCAACCCCAACCCATTTGCCGGGCGCGCGGATGTCATTATTACTCCAATCAACCAAACACCCAAATATCATCCGGAAAACGACGAGCTGCCTTGACCAATGTACGCATATACTCGGTGAGTTTTTTAGCTGCTTCGACTTTGGTCTCTTCACGAATATCCTCGACAAATTCTTTGATAATGCCCCAGTACCCGGAGCAAATGAATGATGCCGTGAACACCGTACGACAGATATAGTCTTCTGCGGCCAGTCAAGCGAAACAATCATAGATTTACAGAATCGACGGCAACGGCTCGTGGCAGGCTTCTAGCAACTTGAGAGACTAATACGACCTTACTTCCTAACAATCCCAGCATTTGATGTCTGCAATTAAGTATGTCATATGTGCAAGAGGTTTGTAAAAACATTTCATTTTTGTAACAGGGTTGTCCCCACAGCGAAATCATGAATTTTGCCCTCGGCTTCACAACTTCGACTTGACATCCTCCTCTCTGCCAGCAAGATTCGGGTGTGCAGCCTTGACAGGTCTTGTCACAGCATAGAAAGCCAAGCCAGCTGACTTTGTTGAGAATTGCACCTTGCTTCCAACATAGAAGAAAGCAAAGTCTCCAGGTACCAAGTGGTGCGTCACACCAGTGGCTTCATCCAGCACATCAATCTGTCCGCTAATCACATACTTGGTCTCTTCGCAAGTATAGTGCAGAGGATAAGCCTTGCCCTTTTCAATCTTGTAGAATCCTGATGTCAAGTATGATGGCGAGTCGGTTGTACTTGTGCGAATGCTTGGTCGTGTCAGACATTGCACGCTTCAAATCAGGAGTCAAAAATCTTACGAGTGAAAGTCGGCGACAGTAGCGTTCTCCCCAGAAGGGAATGGAATGAACTCATGGCTTGCGCCCTTGATGATGGTAAGAGGAACGAGATTTCCAGACACTGAGGGAGGATTAGTCGCCAGCGTCGGGGAAGCGGTATTGGACACCACAGTGCCAACACAAGAGGAACATACTGTTAGCGGTCTCTTGATATTGGGATTTGAATGTGATGCAAACAAAAAACACACAGGACTACCTATTCTTCAAATACCACAGAAATATCTCGTCGGACTCTGCTACCACAACGCGTTGTCGGGGAACGATTGTCCAAATGGGGTTGCGGCTTCCATTTTTCGCAAAGACATCCTCAAGCAGGCATGATTGCTATGTACATCGCATGCGCCCAGGATGAATGTCGACATGGAGTCTGCCTACATATAACTAAAGGAAGACAACACGACCATGCAGAAGTCATAAGAGCATTGATGCTCGTTGCTGTTGTCGCGCGAGCACCGTATCGCGAAACCACCTTCCGGAGAATGCTCGGCACGAAGACTCGTCGCGAACCGAAATATCCGGGGTCCCGAGGAACTGCTCACTTTCGAATTGGACGAGTCTACAATACGCATTTTGAAAGCCTCAAAAGTCTTACGGCTACGGCGAACGCCTAATCGCAACATTACTCGAGCAACGGATGTTCCGGCTTGAAACTCAATGGGCTTTTGACGACCAGATGCTGCATCTTGCGCTTCCGTGAACCGCTAGCGTCCTGTCAAAGATTTTCGGCCTCCTGCGACAACCATGGGAAAAAATATGACGAGCTTCTGCAGTTCGGCGCCCAGGCCAAGCTCTTGAGTTCCAGACTAATTCTAGGTCTTTGTGGAAGGGATCTTGGGGAAGGCGATGCTGCGGAGATGCGAGGGTTCTTATCATACTTCCAACGCCTCGACGTGTACCACACGGGACCCCTGCTATCTCTGGCTTGTTAGCTGCGTTTGTGCTATCAATGCGTCGCGTCCAATCGGCTGCATAATCCCGAACAGAAGCAAGCATTAAAGGAACGATACTAGCAATCGAGTAAGGCTATCGAGTAAGGCGGCGCGCCCGATATACTCCAATCGAGTAAGGCCATCGAGTAAAGTGGCGCGCTGAAATCCTCACGCTATGCAAAATCTCGAGGTTCTGGCCTATTTTCTTGTTCGACGAGATATGCGCGATGAGATAAGAAATGTCTTCACTCTCGGATTGCACCGCTTGATCGACTGGTATATCATGGGCTTGTCTGCCCTCAATTCAAGTGTTTTGTTCATCCAATATTTCAGATTCAATCATCTTTTGTGTTGTTTCATCTATCCTTCAAGATGGTCTACGAAGACGTCAAAGGTGACGTCTCTGGCAAGGTCACCCAACACAGTGTGGAACCTGTCCAGCTGGGCGAATCCTCATCTTACAAGCGTCGTATTCCTGGATTCAAACTAGCCGTGGACCAGGAGCCAAGCAGTTTCGCTACGAACCCCAACGCATCCAATGCTGATTTCGATCCTATCCCGCCATCCAAGCGTACCTGGACTTGGAAGGCCTATGTCGCATACTGGATGGCTGACGCCTGGGCTGTACGTGAAGCAAAGGCATAAACCCAACGTCTGATATCTTGCTAATTTCGTTTTAGGTGAGTAATTGGGAAGTGGCGAGTTCCATGATTGCTGGCGGTCTGAGCTGGAGAATGGCCATCGGCGCTTGCGTTCTCGGTAACTTCATCATGGGTCTGGTCATCACAATGAACGGCAGGATCGGAGCCCACCTCCACACTCCATTCCCGATTCTCGCGCGTATATCATTCGGCTACTACTTCAGCTACTTTGTTGTCGTGTCGCGCTGCGTGCTTGCAATCATCTGGCTCGGTGTCCAAACAGTTACTGGCGGGCAGTGTATGGAAGTCCTGCTGACTGCCATCTGGCCGAGCTTCGCACATATCCCCAACCACATTGCTGCTGGTCAGGGTATCACAACCCAGGGAATGTGTGGTTTCGTGCTTTACTTCTTGCTTCAGCTGCCTTTCCTTTGCATCCCTTACACCAAGGTTCAATACTTCTTTGGCATGAAGTCTATCATTGCACCCATCATCTTCCTTGCTGTCTTTGGGAGCACTTTGCACAAGGCAGGAGGTACCATCAGCCATAGTCCCGTCATCACTCAAGGACCAACAGTCAAAGGCTCTGTCTTGGTTTGGGCATTCTTCTCCAACCTCAACTCGGTTCTTGGCAACTATGCTACGCTCGGTCTCAACATTGCCGACTTTGCAAGATACGCCGAAAAGAGGAGCGCACAGAACTGCCAAGCCTTTGTTATTCCCTTCATCTTCACCATCGTCGGTCTTCTCGGTATCTTTACTGCTGCAGCATCTGACGTTGCCTATCCAGCCGAGGTCGCCAAATTAGGTACTCCTCTGTGGAACCCTGTCACTATTGTTGGACTCTGGAGTGCTTCTGGATCTCATGCCGGTCGTGCAGCATCTGCCTTTGGTGCTATCGGCTTGATCATCGTCACTCTTGGTATCAACATCTCTGCCAACTCGATCAGTGCAGCAAACGACCTCGTCTCCTTCTTCCCAAAGTACATCAACATCCGCCGTGGTCAGATTCTGGCTGCTATCATTGGCGCCTGGGCTTGTGTACCTTGGAAGATCCTGGCTTCTGCTCAAAAGTTCCTTTCTTTCTTGAGTGGATACACCATCTTCCTTGGCCCAATGACCGCCATCATCATGACCGAGTGAGTTGATTTCGCATCTGCAAACAACATACAGCATATTGACCATGTCACAGTTACTACATTGTCCGTCGTGGCAATGTTTCCGTGCCCGAAATGTACAAGTTCGACGGCATCTACCGCTACTCTCCCAAGTTCGCCACAAACTGGCGTGCGGTCCTTGCTCTGGTCATCGGTTTCTTGCCTCCTTTGCCCGGTTTTGCAGACAGCATTGATCAAGGAGATCTCAGTATATCTCTTGGAGGCCAACACCTGTGAGTTTTTCCACGGCTTATCGAAAAAAAAAGGAGTTTCGACTCGATGGAAACAAAAAACTGACTGTCTCATAGTTTTGCCATTGGCTACATGTACTCTTTCGTTTCCGCCGGACTTTGCTACTGGGCATTGATGCGATTCGCACCCGAGCAGGGCAGCAGAATGGACCACGAAGTCACCGGCGAAAGTATCCTCATCGCAACCGACGAGAGACATGGCAGGACCTGGCAGAAAGAAGAGAAGAAGGGATTTTCCATCAGAAGCTGGGTGACGAAGCGCACTGATAGCGATTCCAGTGTTGCTTAAGGGACTTTATATCAATGACTTTATGTATTAGTGTTTTATCAAGAATTGTTTAGAAGAGGGGAAAAGGAAAAGGCGCACTAGACAGCGGAATTGCAAACTTTGGCGTTCTCTTACTTAACCCCCTGCACGCAACTTCATCCTTGCCCAAATCCTTCACTTCCGAGATGGATGTTGAAAATACTTTTGAACATAGTTGGGAATGTCTTCGCTTTGTTGCAAACATAGGTTTTCTGCACCTCCGCGACTGTGGTGTCTAGTGTCGGCGCAGCAGCAGCAACAACAGCGACAGCAGCAACAACAACAGCAACAACCCTTTCCTCCCTCTGTGACGCATCTAAGTCAGCGTTGGCAAGAGCGCTGGTTCTTTCGTTTCCACCTCTCTTGATCAAGTTTTCTGAAATGTTCGAGGGTCCTCTGGTGTGCTGAGTAAACCCATGGTGATTGCCAAGCCACCAGCAACCATGAAGATGAGTGTGTTGCCTACAATGGCGAGAATAGGCTTGTTTTCGTTGTTGGCCATTGTTGCGAGATTCAGAAGATGATGAATTGGTTATCGCTTGAGGAATAGAAGAGACGATTGATCCAAAAGGGTTCATGAGATGAAACGAAACGTGTGTTGGTGTAAAAATTCCCCGACCGTGGGCAAAGAAATCCTACGTCTGCTACTTCGGCAACTCGTATTATTCGCTTCCAGCACGGCCTGCCTCCTTGCCAAATCCTTCATTCCTGAGATAGATGTTGAAACTCTCGTCTTCAGCAGCCAAATCAATATCCCTTCCTTCAGGCAGGATGTAGTAAATCGCCGCTCCAAGCACCGACAAGCCACCAAGCAGATAAAACGTGGATGCCGGACCCGCAGCATCTCTGATGGGCGTAAAGACTTGCGTCCCCACCGCAGCACCGGCTTTTCCAAATGCTGCGGAGACACCGTAACTCATGCCTCTGACAGCTGTGGGATAGAGTTCTACACTCATGAGGCCGATGGTTGCGCCAGGACCCATGTGGCCGAAACATTGCATCAAGCCGTAGAGAACGACAAAAGCAGCAATGGCGTTTTCGGTGAGGAGGGTGTAGCAGCCGCCAATCACAAAGCCAAGGATAATGTAGCCTGACCAACCTGCAATGCCCGTCCAACGACGACCAATGCGATTGCAAAGCCAACTGCCCACAATCGGCCCCGGCACCGCCAAAAGCGCAAGGATAAACTGCCAAATCGCGGTTTGTCGGACGTCTTTTCCTTTGACCACGTTGTTGATAATCACCGAACTCATGATACCGTTGGGAAAGTTGATAAAGTCGTAGAGGAAGAATGCTGCAGAGGTGCCCAGTAATCTCCATCCGTATCGCTTCAAGACCAGCAGGTAAGGTGGAGATTTCTTGGTTTTGAAGTTGTTGCGGCGGAAGAGGACGCCGTCGCGCATGCGGAAGCGGAGGAATGCGACAAAGAGAGGTAAGAAGATTGAGATGGCATAGATGGCGTGGAAAGCTATGCGCAGGTTGTTGTTGCTGGCGGTGAGAGAGATTAGATAGATGGCTGTACAGATTGGTGCTGCGGATGTGGCCATGAGAGTCGAGGTGAGTACTTGAATGGGTCCTCTGATGTGATCATAATGCTGTATTTTTTTTCGTCAGCCAATCTTTCCTTTGACCTTTGCACTCTTCCAAACTGTTTCCGCGAAGAGTTTGAACATACCTCATTACTGCCTTCCAATGCAGCAGCAGCAGAAGGAGGATACTCGCCTCCCACACCGACACCAGTGATTCCTCTTGCAATGGTCATATACCACATCATATCCGAAACGCCCTGGCTTTCGACCTGAAAGACCAGAGTGGCAAGCAAACTTCCAATCACAACCAGAGAAGAAGTTACCCAAAGTCCTCCTCGTCGACTCCAGATATCGCAAGTGTAACCCAGAATTATGATGCCAATGACGGCACCGACGAGCAGAGCATTGGATATCCTAGTCTGGATGTTTGAGGTGTATGCTTTGCCGAGAGTATGACTGAAGACTACATTCGTGTGTGAAGACTGTAAAACAATCAGTATTGATTCCCTTCTTAAAGTGATAAAAGAAGAAGGCCCACCAAATTGTTTTGATATCCATCCGAAAAATTGGCAAGCGCGCTGGCAAAAATGACAAACCAAGAGGTTTGCTTTGAATTCTTTGAGATATCAGATTCCGTGTCCCAGACGGTGACTTCGGCATCTTTGGTCTCGTCTCCTTGATAGTTCTCCGTGTCCTTTGGATTGACAGTCATCTCCACAGAAGAAGCCATTTTTGCAATGACAAGAGTCGCTTTGCGAATTGCGGCTCCTTGCCGCTTCTTATGTTTCCCATATTGGATTGTCGTCCTTGTCGTTGTCAGGGCTATTGTTGAGTCTTGCCAGCTCCACTTTTCTCGGAAGACGATTGCCTGAATCCATGTGGTTTGATCATCTTCAGGTCAACAACTCCGTGGAGAATGGAGAATGGAGGTGGACGGTCATTCTACACATCCTCTCACATCGAAACCTACATCATTTCTTGTGCGACAACTAGATTCATGTTGTTGCATACTCCAGGTACGGTCAGGATGAATAAGAGAAAAGAAAGACGAAGTCGAGTTGACGCCGACGAAGAGCCGCGCGACCAATCATTACACAAATGTGATGCGTGTATTTAACAAAACGCATGCGACGGACGATCATTGTTGAGATATAAAATCGATGAGGATTCAGAGACGGTCAAATCGATCTTGTCACAAACCCTTATCTTTCAAGCTCCAAGGAATCTAACATCTGATGATGAAAAGAAAAGTAGATGAATAATTTTGGTACATGACAGGGATATATAGTACAAAAGGTATATCCAAGATTACCTGTATCTTGAACCAGGCAGCTTCTTGTATGGAAGAGGCTCAATCTTCTTTCTCTTAAATTCGACATGACCGCCAGGGATTCCAGCTCTTTGCATGACACCAGCAGTGCCTTCATCATGTCTGCTTCTGAACAGGTTTACACCAACGGGCTTCAAGACGTGTCTGTCGACGAAGCTCCTCAGGATGAAATCGTCGTGCTCGTAACGCTGTGATAGGGCCTTTGCGTCCAAGACTTGACCATCTTTTTGCTCGAGGACAAAGATGGACATGCGGCTGTATGCGAGACCCTTTTGAGTGTATGCAGGCAACCAGGGGAGAATGACTTGATCGTCGTTCAACTTGGCGAGCGAGACGGAGGTCTGAGTGGGAGAGATTTTGATGTTGGAGGCCAGGAAGTGGCAGCGGTAGTCAAAGGCGTCTGCCTCGACATTGGGCACATCGGGGTTTATGATGGCAATGCTGACGTAGCGTTCGCCCTTGTCGTAGGGTTGAATGTTGAGATGGGCAGGGAATTCAGAGACTCTGCTGTCGACAAATTCACCAGGCTGGACGTTGCGGGGACCAAAGGAGAGGTCGACGTTGAGAGTGGGATCGATGGAAGGAAGGACGTCTGGTACGACATTCATCTGGGTGATGCGCTGCATGATGATCATGCGGTCGTACTGGCGCCACTTTTTGTCGGCGAGATAGCGGTAGATGGGCTTGTCCATGTCACCTGGCTTGTGTTAGCTGGAGTGTCCTGTCGCGTTCTTGTAAAGAATTCATACCCTTGCCGTCCTCGAACCTCCTCTTGACCATGGGATCGTTGATGTCTGCGTGGATCTTGAGTTGGTCCAGGTAGCGTTCCATGCTGTTGATGCGGTGTTGTTGCCGTTGCTCATTCTGAGGCTCGAAGGACTGAGCCTTCAATCTGGCAATCTTCTGACGCTCAGTCTCAATGTCCTTGACCTTCTCTTCACGGTGTTGAATCAAGACTTTGCGGGCTTCTTGGAAACATTGGTAGGGCAATTGCTCAAAGGGAATGCGCGAGCCGGAGAGAATGGCGGCACGACGTCTGCGAGATCCGACGGGAGTGAGACGACGGGTTTGGAGGAGTTTGCGCTCGGCTCTGGGAGTAAAGACATTGTCCTGGGCGAGAGACGAGAGCGGCGGAGTTTGAGTCGTTGCTGCTGCGGCGGCGGCTGGAGTTGAGGCGACGACTTCTTCGGCGACTGCAGCCGATGTCGAGAAGGCGCGAGCAGACAGCCCTCGTAGCGCTCGCGACGAAGATGCCATGATTGTGTTGGACGAGAGGTAGAAATAATGTTTTGTCGGCGGTGGATTTGGGGAAGCCGCGAATGTCTGAAAGTCGATGCCAAGACCGACTTTTTCGTGTCGAAGCCCCGGCAAGGAAGTCACGACCTTCTGGACAAGACAGACACACACACACATACAATGGCTACACGAAGAGCAGTCGTCACTTGCGCCCGCTGGAGAAGCGCTCCCTCTGTATGACTCTCGGATAAACAGCACAAGACAGCGACTGACAAGGCGTCCAGGTGTTTGCGCGCGGGCTGGCCACCGAATCTCTACCCACATCCTCCTCCGACGCTCCTGCTGCCACCATCGCACAGTCGTACAGCGATGCCGCTCTCTCGTCTACCGCCACTACTCCCGTCTTGAACGACCAATTCACCCCACCGCCTCCCACACTTGCAGCCGAGTCTCGCCTCCCCTTCCAACAATCACAAAACCCCTTCCTCTCGACTGCGACATGCACCCTCCATGACTTCCCCAAGATTGAACCCAAGAGCTTTGTCACATACCCCAGCACACATCTCCTGCTGCCACTACGTCGCGACATCCTGCACCGCGCAATCGTCTTTGAAGGAGATGCCACACGTCAGGGTACTGCAAACACGAAATACCGCTCAGAGGTCCACGGCTCCAACCGCAAGGTCCGTCCGCAAAAGGGAACCGGTCGCGCTCGCCTTGGTGACAAGAAGTCGCCCATGCTGAGAGGTGGTGGTGTCGCCTTTGGCCCCAAGCCCAGAGACTTTAGCACAGACTTGCCCGCAAAGATCTACGACCTGGCCTGGAGGACTGCCTTGAGTTATCGCTACAAGAAGGGTGAGTTGGTTGTTCTGGGTGGACCTGCAGAGATTGAGGTTGAGGGTCCTGGTGCTGCAAGATGGTTGAAAGAGATGCTGCGGTGGAACAAGTGGGGAAACCCAAGTGGTGGCAGTCTGTTCGTCACGGCCGAGCCTAGAGAGAAGCTCTTTGCTGCTCTACAACAACCCGGCATGGACAAGGAGTCTCGTGCTTTGAGTCTTGATGACGTTGACGTCAAGGACTTGCTCGAGGGTGGTCGCGTTGTCATTGAGAAGAAGGCGCTCGACAAGATCTTCCAGAAGCACTCGAGCGACCTGCAATCACGGGTCAAGCTTGTTGTCTAAGTCTCTTGTTCTGTCGAACTGTATTTATGTGTACCAATATACCACCATCAAGGCTTGGGCCCCTCATACATCAGGTTGCCCATACCCGCCAACTTCCCTTCAAACTTCTTGACTTCTTTTGTGCCCTTGACAGCCTCAGCAGCCAAATCAATCTTCTGCAGCAACTCTTCACACTCTTCAGCAGTAGCCCTCCTCCCACCCTTCTTCCTAGCCAACACGATTTCCACCTTCTTCCCCTGGCCCAAAAACTCTTGCATCCTCTTCATCCTATGTCCCAAATCATTCTGATCGATCGCCCAATTCAACTCTAACGTTTTGGTGCCTTCAGCCGCCGTTTTGGCTTGTTTGAGTTTCTTTTTTTCCTTTTCGGCTTCGTAGGCTGCTTTCTTGTCTTCAAGTTTGCACACTGGTATCCACTCTTCCGTCCAGTTTCCTGCGGGCGGTTGGGTTACGCAGATGATGCGGTGGCTCTTGCGGTCGATTGAGGACAGAATGTCGCGCAGGCGGGTGGGTGGTTGTAGAGAGTCTGTTTCTGGATCCACGAGTTGGATGCGGCGGGCGGGGATTTCTTCGTCCCAGAGGTGTTTGCGCTTTTCCGGGAGGCGTTTTCCTGCTGCTGATTGCGAGGGTGTGGCGCTGAAGGTGCGTGTGGTGGTGGTTGTGGGTACGAGTGGTTTGAGGTGTGACACTGGTCGTGTGCGTGTTGATAGCGCTGGCTGAACGAAAACGCGGTACAGCGCTTGCATTGAAGAGGACATGTGGGCGCGCATTGTGCTGGACAGATTGATCTGAGAGAAAAAGTGTTTCTTGTTCGACTTGAAAGGGTGGTGACGAAGCTGAAGTTGATTGCATTCGCTTCGGCTGCAATTTGCCCGATCGCCCGCGTCGTCCTTCCCTTTCTTTCGCCATCTCCATCGAGACTTCTCGCTTAAAACATCTTGGACACAGTCTCATGATTGTCATATACTCTGCTCCTATCTCTGTCAACCTTACCCATCGATTCAGCGCTCAATAAGTCGCCGTCAGTCTCTGGACCAGATAATCGCCACTATTCACGCCCTGGTACTTCTTCTGCTTGGCCTCATCAAATGTCCCTGGAATGGCATCGATGAATCTATCAAAGTTAGGGTTGCAGAAATAGGCCATTGAGTATCTTGCAGGATGGAAGTTTGCATCTGCCTTGACTGGCGGCTCGACAACGCGGTGCTTTGTGCTTTTGATCGAATCATTGCTCCATCTTGCCAGCAAATCTCCTGCGTTAACAACGATTGTATCTGGGATGGGGGTTGCATTCACGTAGGTTCCTTTGGGCGATAGGACCTGCAATCCACCGCGAGCGTCTTGGAATAGCAGCGTGATAGATCCTGTTTCTGTCAGTGATTACTAACTCATTTTCTTGATCATACTTACCATAGTCGGTATGTGCTCCTGCTCGAACACTATTTTTGTTCTCCGCAAACACTTTGCTGCTCACTGCCGGATAGTGTAACAGCCTCAACGTGTTATCGCCTGCATTGCAGAACTTGTCGAACCAGTGCTCGTCGATACCCAGACCAACAGCAATAGCTTGCATCACTTGCACATGAAGGTCCTTGCAGACCTCGAAGAAGCTCAACATCTTCTCCCTGAACACTTTTCCATCTTCGTCGAATCGATCTGGCCATTTGTTCTCCAATCCCTCCACACCTTCACGGCCAATCTCGAGGGACTCTTTCAAGTCAGCCCCTTCGAGAGCTCTTTGCTTTTCGATTTCGGCAGGATCCACAAGATCAGTCGTCTTTTCTCGTCCTTGTCGGACATATCCGCGGTTTGCTTCCGGAGTTGTCCAAGCAAGCTGCTCCTTCTGGCTGACTGGTCTTTTGAAGAATTCTGCGCTGTATTTGAAAGCTTCCTCTACCGCAGATTTATCGATGCCATGATTGCGAATATAGATGAAGCCTGCGGTCTGGAAGCCAGACAATATGGCTTTGGCTGTGGCCTCACGAATCGAAGGATCCGTAGTCTGGAAGGCTGAGAAGTCGATAAGCTGGCAATGTCAGCAAAGGTCCACGCGCAATGTCGTGGTACGCTTACAGGAATGGTAAGTTCGTCGGCACCGACCGCTGTGGTGACTGTAGGAGTGCTCATGATTGGATATAGTGTTCAGGTAAGATGTTGGAGAATGACTAACAAAAACTTCAAAACAAGTACATGCAGTATTTATACTCAACTCCCTTTCTCTCATCCTTTGCTTATCACTATACTCACGCGACATCTCTTATCTACTTCATGCATGATAGGCCAAGCTCATCTCAGCCATGGTGGGGTTTGCAAGTGCGGGGAGAGCTACACCTTCTTATCCTGTCTTTCTTATCGCATCCTTCCCCTATCGCTGTTTCTTGTCATTGTTGATCAAGGCACAAAAGACCAAGTGTTCGTCTCAGCAATGGATGGCGTGACATAGGCAGCTCTGGCGACCAGCCTGTTTCCAGCGAATATCCATCTTCCAGGGCTTTTCAGCACTTCGCACCTAACCTCTGATCAACTGCGTCGAAACATCACGTAACAACAAGCTGTCTCAAGCATGGCACCTGTCGTCGATGTCCATACACACATCTACCCACCGGCCTACGTGTCGCTGCTTCGTTCACGCACTGCCGTACCTTACATGCGCACCTTCTCCGACAACCCATCGGCTGGAGAGAGGCTTGTAATTCTACCGAGCGAAGATGCAGCAACATCTACTGCACGCGGTCGCCCCATCGGACCCGAATACTACGAAGAGGAGGAGGAGATCAAGTTTATGGACAAACACCACATCGACATCAGTGTCATATCTCTTGCCAACCCATGGCTAGATTGGTGCGACGCATCCGAGGCTGCTTCTGTTGCTGTACAGATCAACGATGATGTCGAGCAAGTTTGTTCGCGCCATCCAGGCCGCTTGTATGCATTTGGCACTCTACCACTCAGTGCGGGTGCCGATGCAGTAGTCGCAGAGATCAGACGGCTAACCACCCTCTCCCATTTCCGCGGTGTGATCATTGGAACCTCAGGACTCGGAAATGGATTGGATGATCCAGCTCTCGAACCTATGTGGGCGGCTTTGCAAGAAACCAAACAACTCATCTTCTTGCACCCTCATTACGGACTTCCTGCTTCTGTCTACGGCGACAGAGCGGCAGAGTATGGACATGTCCTGCCTTTGGCCTTGGGCTTTCCCCTAGAAACCACCATCGCAATTACTCGAGCCATTCTTTCCGGCGTCTTTGATCGCTTCCCCGGGTTGGAGATGTTGCTTGCACACTCGGGAGGCACTCTACCCTTCCTCGCTGGCAGAATCGAGTCGTGTATTGCTCATGACGGCCATTTGAAGCAAGCAAACAAGATCAAAGGAAGGAGATCAATCTGGGATATTTTGAAGACGAACATCTATCTTGATGCTGTGGTATACGGCGAGGCTGGATTAAAGGCTGCAATGGAGGCCAGCGGGAAGGACAGATTGATGTTTGGAACTGATCATCCATTCTTTCCTCCACTGGACGATGAAGAGGGAGAGTGGCTTTCTGTCAGAACGAATACGGCAGCTGTGAGTCAAGTGTTTGGATCTAACGCCAAGAGCAGAGATGATGTTATGGGTGGAAATGCTGTCAGGGTACTGAAGCTGGATCGCCAGTGATCATGTGCATAGCGAACATACCATCACATGCATACTTCCACAAAATGCATAATTCTTACAATAGACTTATACTCGAGTATACCATGTGCCAAGATCTATGACTTCCAATTGGAAGCATGGTACACCGACTACGCAGAAAGCAGAGTATACGCTATGAAAATGCGCGATCGCTTTTGGAAATATAGGCATAGCCACAGAGAGTCTATGATCTGTCGCTCCTTAGTAAACATTGTTCTGTTTCTGATTAAGATTGTGCATTTTTACAGCTACTTGCATCATACCTTTAGCACATGGGGAGGATATGGCGATATCGGGCCGTGTGTCTGCCGCCAACCACACCCCGCTTTTGAGGCTTCAACTCCACAAAGAGGCTGGGGATGTTTCCCGCACGTCACTCTGTCTGGCTTTTCTGTCTGTATACATAAATCTCTCGTCCCGTTCGTATAACGATTTATGGAAGCCTTGACCGAGTTCAAAGAAGTGGTCACCTACATCTGTCCTGGAATTGACGGCCTTTCTATCAAGTCAATGGTTGTGCAGTCCACGATGCAAGGCGAGGTATATGAGCAATTGATATACTTGGCAAATAGCAGAGACCTTGTATTTCGATGCAGCACTCGGTCCGACTGATCGCTAGAGTTGCATCCAAAATCATGTCCAACCTTTACAGTGTGCCATGTGCGCAGCAGGAAAAACGGGAAGGCAAACGATTTATCCACCACTTGCTTTGCCCTCTAACACAGTTTACCCCACCTTGCCCACATCTCATGTCGATCTCCAAGTTTTGTCGCATGATCAACAAGCAGCCAAGCCAGCATTCTGCCGATCATGTCGTGACACATATAAACAATGCGCCCTACCTTAATGGCGTGAGAGTCTTATTGACCATAGCTTGCTCGAGATGTATTTCGTCAATCGTCTGTTCCAGCTTTCGCTGGCTGCTGGTTTATTGGCTTGTGTCAATGGAGGTGCGTTAACATTCTAGAGTTAAATGTGATTCGGACGCTAAGACATGCTTTAGACATCGTTGCCACGGGCACAAATTTCACCTTGACTGGCGCTGATGTTTCGTATCGCTTCCACGTTGATCCTCGATCTAGTGATCTCGTCTCAGACCATTTCGGAGGACCAGTAGATGATTTCACCGGTCCTGCTCAGATATCAAACAGTGGCTGGTCAACTGGACTTGACAACATCGGCACTCCTGGCTTGACCAATGTTCGTCGCGAGTTCCCAGATGTCGGCCGTAGCGATTTCCGTCTTCCTGCCATTCACATCAGTCATGCTGATGGTGATACTGTCTCTGCCTTCACATATCAGAGCCATGAAATCGTTCAAGGCAAGCCCGCACTTCTCGGGCTTCCTGCAACATATGGAAATGCTGGAGACGTCACAACCTTGATTGTCAAACTCTATGACAACTACTCGGATGTCTCTGCTGCTCTGTCATACTCAGTCTTTCCCGAGTACAACGCCATTGCAAGAAGTTTCCAGATCACCAACAATGGTACCAATAACATCTCTATTGAACGAGCAGCAAGTTTCAGCACAGACTTGCCCAATCTCGATCTGAAAATGCTTGAACTGCAAGGCGATTGGTCTCATGAAGCCAATAGAGTCATCAGAAATGTTGACTTTGGCGAGACTAGCTTCAGAAGTACTGAAGGATATTCTTCTCACGTTCACAACCCCTTCTTTGCACTCCACTCTCCCACCACAACCGAGACTACTGGAGAAGCTTGGGGATTTAACCTCGTCTACACTGGCAGTTTTGCAGCAACTGCTGAACGATTCTCTCACGGCTTAGTTCGCGTCTTACTTGGCTTGAATCCACTCCATGCTAGCATTCCTGTTGGACCTGGCGAAACATTCCAATCTCCTGAAGCGGTTGGCATATATTCATCTCAGGGTATTGGAGGCATGTCCAGATCTTTCCACGATCTATATCGTAATCATCTCTCCAGATCGAACCACACCTTCGAGACCAGACCAGCTCTTCTCAACTCGTGGGAGGGTCTCGGTGCTGACATCAATCAGACTTCGCTCGAGACTCTTGCTCAAGAAACTGCTGAACTCGGTATCAACCTGTTTGTCATGGATGATGGATGGTTCGGTACTGCACCTTATGCACGCACGAATGACACTGCTGGCCTTGGAGACTGGACACCCAATCCTGCTCGATTCCCTGATGGCCTTGGCCCGTATGTCGATGCTGTTGATAGCTACGCAGTCGCAAACACCACCAAGGACCTCTCGTTTGGAATCTGGGTTGAGCCAGAGATGGTCAACCCCAACTCTACACTATATCATGAACATCCTGATTGGGTCATGTATGCTGGCAAACACGTACGCACACTTACCCGCAATCAACTTGTCCTCAACCTCGGACTCCCAGAAGTTCAAGATTACCTCATCAATGCTATTTCAAACATCATCAAGTCTGCCAACATCTCATACATCAAGTGGGACAACAACAGAGGTATCCATGAAATGTCGTCACCAGCCGCAGATTATGCATACACCCTGGGCATGTATCGCGTCATGGACAACCTGACAGGCTCGTACCCATCGATTCTCTGGGAAGGTTGTGCCTCAGGCGGTGGTCGCTTTGATGCAGGCATCTTGCACTACTATCCTCAATCATGGACATCTGACAACACCGACGCCTCGGACCGCTTGACCATTCAGATGGGCACTTCTCTTGCATATCCTCCTTCCTCGATGGCCTGTCATGTATCCAAGGTACCCAACGGCTTGACCAACCGCAACATCTCGATTGAATATCGCGCACACGTTGCACTAATGTGTGGCTCATTCGGGTTTGAGCTCAACCCGGTTGATCTCAGCGAGGAGGAGCGTGCGGCGATCCCTGGTATTCTGGCTACACATGAGAAGATCAATCCCATCGTCATTTCCGGTTCATTCTACCGTCTTGCATGGCCTGGTGACACAAATTGGCCAGCTGTACAGTTGATCTCTCAAGATGAGAGCACAGCCGTGGTGTTTGCATTCCAGCAACAAGCTATGATCAAGCCTGCGCCGCCACCATTGCGGATGCAGGGGTTGAATGCTACGGCAAGATACTCGAGTAACCTGTACAACGGCACACTGAGCGGAAACACGTTGATGAATGGAGGACTGAATTTGGCATGGCAGATTGCTGATTACCAGAGTATGCTGATTTGGTTGTACAAGGAGTGAGCTGCAGAACCAATTTTTGACCCATCTCATCATAACCGATGCAATTGAGATGCATTCTACACGCGCTGAACCACGTAAATCTGTCCAAATCGAGCCTCTCCTACAATTTTATGTTATCGCATTAACAGACAAACCACTTGTACGTATGGCAGATTTCAAGTTTCCATGGTACACTTGCCCTCCAACCACTTTGCAAACCGGACAGTCGGCGTATCTATAGCCCTCATGAACAAATCCGCCATCCAAACAGTGACAACCACAACCCAAACAGCCGCAACCCCGAATCCAATCTCTTTCCTCAACACAGTGTCTCTTCCCAAGCTGCCCCACATGAAATCCATAATACCGTAACTCAATGTGTGAATCACTGCTCCATGCATCAGGTACAAAGGATAAGAAATCTTACCCAGGTACTGAATTATCGGGTATGTGAAGATGGATTGTAGAGGTTGGTGCGAAGAGGTTGACCAGATTAGGAGAATGGCGCCCAGATTTGGGAAGTAGCGGTCGCGCGGGTTTATATAGCTGGGGATTATGGTGGACAGGGTTTGCCATCCAGGTGCGTGTTCCAGGTCTCGTGCTGGTTGGGAGCCAAAGTACAATCCCAAGATGAACGTCATGTAATAAATCGTTGACCACAATCTTGAGGTTTCAGTCGGTTTAGAGAAGACAGAAGGAGTTGGAGACATGGGTGATAATGGAGAAGAGGTTGTGGAGGCAAATGACTGTCGACGGAAATCCAATTCGCAGAGAAGAAATCCGGAGTAGAAGAGGAGGAGTTCCCAGCGGTTTATCTGGTGGACGTAGAGAATCAGTCCGATGAGGATTGGGATTCTGAGGGTGGGTTTGAGGCGGGATAGGCCTAGTTGCGAGAGGTACAGGACTAGCGATGCTCTCTGGCATGTCACATTAGTCATCTGGCATGTCAAAGTTGATCCGAGTTTGTATGGAAGTCATGAAGTACAGATGGGAGATCGAAGAGTGTGAGGAGTGAAAGGAGAGAAGACCGAAAACTCACAAACTCAACAGGTATAGTCCAAAGGTGTCCATCAATATCCAATGCTCCATCGCCAATCTTCATGTTGAAATCGAACGGATTGAAAAAGCTCCACATCTTGACCGCCCAAACACCCAACTGTTTCCACAAAGTCTCATACCTCCAGGGATGATGTTCTCTCCTTCCTGTCAAGAGTTTGTCGTTGGAGGCAAAATCCCTTGTCATCTCGTAGAACCCTAACCTGACCCATAAGATGACGAGGAGGGTGGAAGCGACACAAGGTAGATATAGCCTTATAGCTCTTCTGAACACCGAGGAAGATAGTGTTGTGAGTAATCCTTCTCTTTCTCCGTTTCTCATCTGTTTGACTGGTTTGTAACTCAGTGCGTATCCCGACACAACGAAGAAAATGGCAACTTGTGAAGCTCCGGTGTATAAAAATCGTAGCAAGGGCAATTTGAACCATTCATAGTTGGATGACTCATACCCATATGCTGTGTATGTGTCATGGTTGGAGTATGCCAGATGATCCATGAAGACGCAGAAAGCTGCGATTCCTCTCATGCCATCCAACCATGCTGTCGGATGCAAAGGTCGCTTTTGACCAATTCGACGAGGTAGATAACGGGATTGGATGAATGTTGGTATTAAGAAAAACAGCAACTGTTTCCAAGATTTTGATAGTATAAATAGTCGTGGTAGTCCATCTTTGAGTACGGAAGTAATGCTGATGCGGCGTCCAATGGGTGAGCGCAGGGAAGCTGTCGTGGTTTTGATGTTGTGGCCATCGAGAAAATCATCTCTGCGGTCGAGCTTTTCCAGATCCAGTAGTTTGTGACCTTCTGCAGCCCTGTCATCGTCTAACACTTCTCTTGTTTGACTCATTGCATGCAGGTTGATAGGGCAAAAGAAGTCGGTCAGAAGCAAAGGAGATGGATGTGAGAGATGGACCGAGAGAGAGATCCGGATATAGTTGACTAGGAATATCAAACGATCTTATGTAAAAACAAATGCTGACGGTAGCAAAGCATGTTTTCCCTAGCCCTCAGCTCCGGAGCAGATCATAGCCCCCTCTGCAGGGATGCCAATGCGCATCCCCAAGTAAAGCAGGTAAGCCATTGAATGCTTGCCCTATATGTCTCATATGTGATAGAGCGACGTCTTTAGGGGATCTTGTGGAGTTTGGGAAAAGATCGCTGATGTTCGTTAGAGCGCTGATCCCCACGAGCTGAGTGCGACATGTGGAGGTTGTAGGTAGAAGTACATGTGCGGGATAGATCGATAGCTTCAGCAGATACAATAGACCGTTGTTGGAAAAAGAATACATAAATTCACAACCGCGAAATAATGCCTACTCCCGCGATCAAGGTACCGCTATCTTGATACTCCAAGACTGGTCGCCTTATCTATGCTTGATTTAGTTCTCGAATATATTGATACTGTTTGATTAACAACTTTATGGGCACGAGAGAACAATGTAGTTGTCGCTTTCTCGAGTGCGGCTGAGACCGTTTGAATGGTTGGTCGATAACCTGCATGAACGTTGCCAGTGGAAAGCGTTGTCCGGAAACTCTCGTTGCACAAGCTTCCTGCAGGTGCATCCCTCCAGGGGCTCTGCATGTCACTTTACGGACCAAGTCACGCGACGAAACTTTGTTATTCTGTTCATTCGCGAAGTCCCTAATTATTCGGTTATACTTGTACATCTTCCAAGTACCTTTCTTTCATTGAAATTTTGGTTAGTTGTTTTACAACGTTACTGAGATATGTACGTATCCATTCCCTTTTCTAGGTTGTTCAACAGTAAGGACTTGGCCACTACCCAGTGTCGAGCCTCGCGCTAGAAGATGCAATATGCAGGGACAAGAACAGACTCAGGGAATTGATGGTTCCTAGGTGGCACACCGTACTCAGTACGTTAGGAAGGAATCACAATTCCGCGATGGAAATTGTCGTGCGTTACTTGAGACAAGGAGTCTGTTATGGTGCGCAAATGAGAAGAGGACAACCTTTCCGCCATCGCAATCTCGACTCGATTGCCTACAGGTGTACATGTTCAGGGTTTTTGAAAAAATTGATATGCAGCTTCTATATGTTGCGCTACTTTGCGACAAGGCGCCCGAGATTTACACCCCGTTCCATAAAGTACTACAGAAATTCAAGTTGGAAGAATGCTTTTTCCAAAGCATTGTACATTTGGACCTGCAGTTGTGGGAATAAGCTACTATGCAACTCAAGAAGACAACGGACTTACTGGTCCTTTAAAAACGCCACAGCAATCCTCTCATCACAAGTGGAAGGACACACCATGTGTTGCCAGGTATTGGCCCGCAGCCGCGCGGAAATTATCAGGCAAGTAGCTCAGACCGTTGGTCGCGAAGTTCAGCAATGTCGGTTTTTCAGTGCTGTACTGCGGCCAGTCGATCAAAGGCGCCGCTGTGCCCAAAGCGTTTGGATTCTGGTGGTTGACAAAGGATATATAGTATTGCTGCACAGTCTGCGAGTCGAGCCCAGACTCGAGCGTTCCATCTCCAAATGCAACCAAGAGGTCTGAGATGTGGAAGGTACCAAGAATGGACGAGCCGTAGAGGTACGTGTTGAGGTAGCTCCACGCATTCACGTCAGAAGATACGATGCTAAGGTAATTACGCCGGGCCAATATGAATTCCAGGTCGCCCAAGATGGCAGCGATACGTTTGAATTGCGGATAAAAGTTGTTTGAAGAGCCTGTTCCAAAGGGACTGCCGGCCGGCTGACCTAGTTCAGGTTGATCCGGGTAGTTGGCCACAAAGCCTGCGACAGCTTCAGTGGCGTTGGGGTTTCCAGGGAGAAACCAGGAGGCGATGTATTCGATCAACTGGGCGTTGGTGCTGATGTTGACTTGGGGGAGGGCAAAGATCGTGCCCTCGTCTTCCTGGTCGCCGATGATGATAGGGACTTTAGCGTAGGCTCCTTTGCTGAATGAGATTTCGGGAGACACGTTGTAAAAGTTGTTGCTCGGATCCGGGCGGGGCAGGTAGGCCAGATTATTCGAGCTGTAGCTGAGGAAGCCGGGCATACTATTAGCAGCTGCGAGATACTGCTCGTAGGGGAGCGCGCGGAGGCAGTCTAGAACGTCAGCGGTGGAGTTACAGCCGGCATTCTTCGCAACTGCGTCGAAGACGCTTTGAGCTTTTGGAGCTGTGATAGGCTCTGCCGGCAAGATGGATCCGGAGTCCATGATGCCACCACGGAACAGTGGTTGGCCTTGCAAACATGTTAGTGTCAGATATGGAAACCCAAGCGGTATGAACGCTGTTCACCTTTGTAGGTGTTATCGCCACCATTGATAACGGTCTGATCGCAGACGCTAATGGAACCTGCTGATTCCCCCCCCAGAGTTCTTCGATCTGGTTAGCATTGTGACAGTAGGAACAGGAATCGGATCAGCTGCCTACACTTTTGTCGGATCTCCACCGAAAGCAGCAATGTTCTCAGAGACCCATTCCAATCCGAGACGCTGGTCACGGAGTCCAAGATTGGTCGAGCCCTCGGCCGCAAGTTGCTTGCCTGCCAGGAAACCAAAGCCACCCACGCTGCGATTGTATATCAGCAAATGTTGAGACATGCTTGTGAAGAGTACCGAGTCGGACTAACCGATAGTTCACAGAAACCCAGATGACAGGTGCATCAAGCGCAACGCTCTTGGTTACAAAGTTTGCCCCGTCATAACCTCCATTCGCGCCTATCTCAAAGCCACCTCTGCATTGCCGATGTGATTAGCAACCACTTCTTTATTGTGCAAGATTGAAACTAGAAGCACTCACCCAAAGATCCAGAAGATAACGGGCAACTTGGCATCACTGCTGATTCCAGCAGGACGTTGGACGTTGATGAACAAACAGTCCTCGCTCTGGTCCCGTTCTGCCGTCAAGACCGGCATGAGTAAGCCACCGAATAAGTTCGAGAAGATGTTGGTGGTGTTGACCGCCATTGGAAGCTGAGGGCATGCTGGTGGATTTGACGTGGCCGTGATGGTCCCGAACGCAGAGGTTATCGTTTGCGGCGGCTTCAGTCGGTTCGTGCCAGTCGGTGGCTCGGCATATGGAATGCCCAAGAAGTTGTCGACACCTGGAGAACTAGATCCAACAATCGTTCCATTCTGGATTTGAACTACCGGCGCGGTTGTACGTTCCTCGAGGGGGACAGCGAGGACTGTCGTGCAGAAGAGCAGGGTCAATAGCAATGAGGAACGCATTGTCGTTATGGCGAGGGATGCACTCGACTTGATATCCGTGACCAAGCAGTCTGCGGCATTGTTTAAATACTTCCAAGGGAACTGAGTTGAGGACAAGAGATATATCTGCCGAATTCAAGTGGTAGCCATGCCGTGTGATGATTTGCAGATGAGGACTTGCACTTAAGAGACGGACCACGGATAGGTGCAGGGCCCGAGGCTTGGTAAGCTCACGCGAATACCAGGACGGAGTCAATTCGGCCTATTCAAGAGGTTTCGACCTCTGTTTCGATATAATGATGACATCATCCTACTTGTTGAGAATTTTCGGTATGTAGGCCGCTTTCCAGGGATGCCGAAACTGTGCACACTCGTAAGCTTATGTATATTGGAAACACAAGGCGACTTATACCAAGGTCGGCATGGTGCCCAGTGCATGGACCTGAGTCCCGATGTCTTGAGTCATCGCATCAAATATCAGGCTTGTGTGTTGGGATGTCGATACTGTCTTGTATTGTACTCGGTGTGAATCAGGTAAATTTGCAAGGAAAGGTATATGCTCCGGGAGACGCAACTTCCAGCGTCTACAAAGCTTCTGCGAGGCTTCCACGAGGCTTCTCCATGGCAGAAGGATCCACAAGCCTGATGTATGGTATGCGGTAGTGGTAAGTCTACCCAAACTCAAGGACACAGTCGAAACGAACTGCACAAACTTCGCATTAACAGTGGGATGGGCGAGGCGCACGAGTGATTGCCCTTAATTCAAGTAGAGATGAGATGAGGCTCCTCGCCCAACAAAGGTGGAGATCTTGAGAGAAAGGGAGACAGAGCCCCGGTAGCCATATATCAGTAATGAGCCTCTCCTACGTGTTATACGATCGCATTGACAGGAATCAAGATACAAGGAGACTACTCCGTCCAGGGTGACGGCTTTCCGCGACAAGGTCTGTGCGCGCCCGGCGATGGGCACGACGGAATTACACCGAGGTCCCGGTCCCGAAAAGAAACCCAAACCCCACACTTTTCCGGACCCCTCACGGTATATCACGCTGTTTGAATAGCGAGGCCGGTGTTTATATTAACTTTCTATGTTCTGCATCATTGACTTTCTAATAGACTTTGATTCCTTATCCCCAGAACTTCACGACATCCCAAAAAATATCGTGATCAGTAACACTTGTTACTCGTATCCCCACTCATCTTTCCGCGTCTGCAAGCTTGCATCCAAGCCTCGACCAATACCCAACCAATCAAGACGAATCCGCCGGTATCACGAGAGCAGAAACCGATCCGCAACTCGCCGTGTGCAGGATCAATATGGACGGCAAGACAGCACTGGTCACAGGAGGCTGTGGAGGACTCGGACTGGCCATATCCGACGCTTTTCTCACAGCTGGCTGCAACGTAGTCGTTTGCGACATCAACAACGACGCGCTACAGAATTTTCGGGAATCACACTCCTCTGTTGAGTCCAGCAAGATCCTGACATTGCATTGTAACATTGCCCAGCAAAGCGAAGTGACCAAGCTCTTCGAAGATGCCATCGAACGATTTGGCAAGGTGGACTTTGTGATTAACAATGCAGGTGTGATGGACAAGATGGATCCTGTAGGC
Source organism: Aureobasidium sp. EXF-12298 (assembly GCA_024195555.1). Lineage (NCBI taxonomy): Eukaryota > Fungi > Ascomycota > Dothideomycetes > Dothideales > Saccotheciaceae > Aureobasidium > Aureobasidium sp. EXF-12298. The sequence continues at coordinate 5,258 of SWBJ01000285.1, read as the reverse complement.
ACGCTGGATATGGAAACTTATAACAAAGTGATCGCCATCAATCTTACCGCGCCAATCATGATCTCCAAGGCTGCCGTACAGCACATGATGGAAAAGAATGTCCCAGGATGTATTGTCAATATTGCTTCCATTGGCGGACTACGTGGTTTTGCCGCAGGTATGTCAGGATGTTGAAGCGTTTGACTTTACAGCTGACCTATCATGTAGGCGTTGCTTATACCGCCTCAAAGCACGCCATCCTCGGCCTCACCAAGAACACTGCCGTTTTCTATGGCAGCAAGGGCATTCGATGTAATGCTGTCTTGCCTGGCGGAATGGAGACGAACATTGGCACGGCTTTTTCTGCTGGCTACAATCAGGAAGGCATGGCAATCGTCCGTGAGAAGGCGATGGCCACGGCTCAGGGATCTTCACCTGTCAAGAATGTAGCAGCAGCTGTCGTGTTCCTTTGCTCTGACGCTGCTGCATCTATCAACGGCGTCTATTTACCTGTCGATCAAGGATGGACAGCACTCTAGAATATCCAATGCGATTGTATACACGTCGGACATGTGCACCTGTTCTACGGTCGGGGCTATTTAGGTTGTGGTTGTCACTGTTTGGATGGCGGATTTGCTCATGAGGGTTTCAAATGAATATTCAAGAATCACCAAACATTAACAATTCGTTGCTGTGTAATATAGCTCTAAGCAAACTCCCATCTCTTGTCATTATCCAGAATTCATTAAATGACAGCATCGTAGTCTCATAGCCATATAATCGCAATATAGACAATTATGACATTCTCCATTATTCGCGTGAGCGGATCCGTATGTCATGTATCGATGGCGCTGCTATAATTGGAATCAGACCAGTTCAACGCGAGTGATTTCTCAGCTCGTTGAATTGGTGACCAGAAATATCTCGGCTGAGGGCTGTAATCGAAGTCGTGCGGTCTTGACGCTAGCCAATACTGCATAGTCCGGAGACTAGCCAACTTTACTGGGCGTAGGCGCCACCCGGACTCCAATCACAGTGGTGTTAGCCAACTCCGACCGCCGCATGCATGATCTAGCCAAATCCTGGGGCAGAAAGCTGACGATAAGTCAAGTACTTGCCGTACTTGCATTTATGCGTGGGCGTTGCGCGTTCTCTATGTCATCGACAACCACTCTACGCGTGTGGCACTTCACAAGACGACACCGACTGGCATGACAAAGCCACTGGTGCGTCGGGGACGACGATTGCGGAACTCTCGACTGTGTATCAGTAAGCCCTGTACAGGCGGCTAGTCGAACTGCCACCTAGGATCAGTTCTGCAAGCGATGCTTTGGTGCATCAACGCGCTTACTAGAGCACCATCGAAGCGAAAAAGTAACGCTTCATTGAACGCCATCTCAGGGCAGCTGCAGTGTTCCATACGCCCCGCGCAATCCAATTGTGTCGGACATTGGATTCTCTCTTAACCTTGTCACCTCGTCTATGATTGTATCGTATGCCTTGGATCCAATGATCAAGCGTTGCGAGGTTATATAAAAAGAGCCAGAGCCCTCACTGCAACACTTGCTTCACATTTTCATAATCACTACAACAAAACATGCAGATCTTCGCAGATATATTCATTCTGTCTTCGACAGCTCGCATCATACTTCGAGTCTACTTCATTGCGGCTTTGATGCTTGTTTGCTTGCTAGGCGATAGATGCCTCCACCTGCGCGCCAAGATAAGACTTCTCCGTGGCTTAGATGTCAACGTTGCTAGTGAGTGTCTTGAGTCCTGATCCGCCGAATTGCACTGATCACGCTGACTTTGTTGTCAACAGGTATGCTTGGATGGCTTAGGGGTTTCGGGCCCATCCTGACCACGATGAGACTCCGTACCATGCCAGGAGGTTGGATGGGTTCTCTCATGATCTTGACCGGGTTGATCAGTCTTGGTTGCGATCTATTCACAAATCTGGTGGTCGCGGTCGAAATGCCCCGTGATTGTGAGTTCCAAACAGGAATCCTGGTGTCCGATGTGAACAGCGGTTACAACCCGTCGCCTTATGGTGCTGCCGCCTTGTATACACAAGCTGCACAGCTAAGCCGGGTCTCTCTCGGAGATCAGACTGGAGATCAGGGTATCTACAGAGCCTTTGATCCCACAAAGCTCGACATCTTCTTTCCTAGCGATAACGACGTTATTGGCTCCTGGATATGCAAGACCTCATCTCCAATTGTTTCATTCTATAACAAATCCGACGAAGCAATCGCAGAGGAACTGAGGTCTCCAGGCTATCTCTATCCGGACTTTAAGCCTTTCGCACTATCAAACCCAGACATTCAACTGGTCATCATTTCAGCCAACTCGACTATTTGGGGACAACCTTGGGACCTCAAAGTTGCAGTAGACATGAAAAGCGACAGTGAAGGGATCTCCAAACAGATGCAGGTTCAAACATGCACTCTTGACACTACCTTATCATGGGTCAATGATATCCGCAACAAAATCAACGTCGCTCCTATGATGATCTCATGGGCTCCCTTCTTCTCGTCTAACTTGTTCGAAAGTTTCAACTCTGACCAGCCTGACGGTGGCGCCGATTCTGTTAGTCAAACCTTGGAGATACTTCTGAACTCTATCATCATGGTTGCTGGAACCCAAAATGCTATCAACATTGCCAGCGGCGGCTTGCGATATGGCTGCCTGCTCCCGGGTGCTCGGTTCCCTTATGGAGTCGTCGCACTAGTGTTCCTTGTCTGCTCTCTGGTTCTCTTCTTCATGGTTTATTTGCTGTACCTCCAGATTCAGCTTCTCCGGACCAAAAGACAATATGATCGAGGCAATGCCAACCAAGCCGTCAGCAGCAGCGAACTCTGCGATAGCGTTCCCAACTCAACATTGGACTGGATCGTCCATGCTGCGCATCAGTCAGACAACGGTGGAACCCGTCCCAAGCATCATCATCTACGCGATTGGCTTATGAGCTCAAGGTCTCATAACGGTCCACGAATCGGTCTTGTTCAGAGACACGGAAGCGTTCACAATACTCCTATGAGTGTTTACTCCCAATCCGGATTCTCGCCCCAAACCAACACCTTCTTTAGTCAGAAGACAGGGTACGACGCTGTGCAGACCTCGGAGGCATATATACCAAATGCCTAAGCTAGGTCAGACATTAAATCGATGGTGTATTTGATGATCTGCCGTTCAAAAATCCCACCTCCGTGGCTCAAGGAGCGAATGCACAACAAACAGCTACATTCAATAGTCCTGTGGCTCAAAAGACAGATGACGAAAAACTAGTATCCAGTAGGTCAGTTATACTCGATCTTCTTCAGCTTTATTGAGACACACAAGCCTAAGCAGCGTGTTGATTTGCGTATCCGCATCTGGAATTTTCTTTTTCCTTTTTTTTCTGCGTGAACCGAAATGAGGTCTGTAGTGAGGACATGAGGAATTCTGGGAGCAAAGGATTTGATGGTCAAATTGAGAAGGATTCTGAGGGTCGTTAGTAGTATCGCAGCCCGATAGGTATACTATAAATCAGATTCTACTTTTCTATCTCTGTGCCTTTTTCTTGCTTGTCATGCCCGCTCTTTGTTCTGCCTAGCATTGATAGATATGCTACCAAAGGAGCAGCCCTCTTCATAACATCTCATCCCAATCTCCTCGTTCTCTATAGCATCTCCACTTTGACAAGTCGTACAAGGAAATCGAGATATTCAAAGGAGAAAAGACCAGCAGCATGTACGTTGATGGAGCGCAGATTGTTGCAAGCCTTCTAGTGCGTTGGAGCATATAGTCGATTAGGCTTTTGCGATGCTTCTATCATGGATACGCTGTTCCACCCCGATCGTACAGAATGCATGCTTGATAAAATGATACTTGTTGCTTTGAATGCAACCAAGGGATAGCGACTCCAGCTCATTTCTCCTCTTGAATCCCTAGATGCTCGACCATGGGTCGTCGATGCTTTCTATCACACAGATCCTACTGTTTCTAGAACCTAAGTTTCTTGTCTATATCGGGTTAACCCAAATCGATTTGATCCCACCAGACCTTTTCGCTGGGCAATCTCTGCTTGAATATGGTTTGAGTTAGCCACAACTGTCAAGAGTGGACTCTTTTAATATGCAAACAGTAAAGATCTCTGTGCTTTAGAAAGATGACAGTATGGCATATCTCGTAAAGCACAACAAGTCTTGGATCAGTCAGGGCGAGAATAAGGAGATGAAGTATATGGAAGATAGCTTTAGGCAGCGACGCCTTTGTTTGGGTCGAAGTAGGATGAGACTCTCTCCCATCGTGTCTTACCAAAGTACAAGGAACAAAGGAGGTAAGAGGCCGTTCCAACCTACAGCATTCCAAAGGATTCGATTGAATTACGATTCTTCGATACTACCTTGTTTGTTTGAGTTGTATACCAACTCAATAGAAACCTCCTTGCATGTTCCGCAACCACGCTTGACCTCTATCCTGACTCCCGGACATTGCAATCACAAAGATGCCATGATTTCACCAAAGTAGCCATTAGCTTCAACCAGAGTCCCCGTCCATGCCTGCAGTAGCAAGCTCAATTTTGTGGTATGTCCTGAGATAGATGCTCAGGGTGCTGTTTGAGACGTCTGAGACATCGAACACAATCTGGTGTTCCGCATCAGGGCCCCACGTCATCTCACAACGTCCTCCTTCAATCAACTTCACCTCCATGTAACCAAGAGCGCAAGTCCAGGACTGGTCGTTTATGGCTTTGGCAAATACAACCTCCCACTCATAAAACTGAGTGACCACAATGTCGACGCCATTCAAAGTTGCCGAGCTCGATCCATCTGCCAGCGAGACGATTCTGGCAATCGGTGTTGAAGCTGAGAAACGACCAAGCTCGAAGGCTCTGGCCAACTCGGGCTTCATCAGTGACGTGGGATCATGTGTAGAGAGAGCGAGGTAGGCATGGCAAGCATTGAGAATTGGTTCATCTGTCACTTCAACATTGGTGATAATCTTCCTGACCAGACGAAACCATTCCGCACGATCACGCATGACGTATTGCATACCCAAGACCGCAAGATGTACACAGGCTATGCTGTGGAAAAATTCGTCCTCAAACTACTCGGTGAAGTTGAGAAGGTAGTCGAATGCAAGTAGAATAGCCGTGTTACTTGTTCGACGTAGCCGTGTGTCTTCGAGGAGGCTGCCAGAGTTGGTACTGGATGGACCAGACCAGTTCCGACCTTGGAACTGGTCCACCAGTTCTCAGATGAGAACTGGTCCAGTGAGAACTGGTAGTTCTCAGG
>SWBJ01000284.1:0-67390 GCA_024195555.1 Aureobasidium sp. EXF-12298 | reverse complement strand
TGGGCATCCCGTCCGCTCTGCCATACATAAGCAGTTGAACGGCAGATTAGTACTACGGTGGGTGACCACGTGGGAATCCCTGCTGCTGTACGTTTTGTATCTCCACTTCTCTTTTTGCTCGTCTGTTCTTCTTCGTCAAGGTTGCAAAGACTGTCTGTCTACCTTTTGCAAGCCTTAAGATGGGAAAGTCGTGTAACACGTGCATGTGAAGACCCTTCCTAATAAACTTTGATGACGAGTTTTTCTGCGCTGCAGAAGATGATCTTTGATACGACGGCATGGCGCCTGGGATGAACGCAGCGATCAACAGGGGGTTGAGAGGTTTAGCATTGCCCTGACGTTCAGGTTGCGGATCACCCCGGCCCGGTCGCGGATGACCTGACGCCGGCCGGCCACCGCACTGCTCTGGATCCGGGGATAGTACTCGGGTTCAAAGCAAACCGACAGAAGCAACGACTGACCAACAGCAAGTAATAAACACTTGAATCTGCCTGATAAAAGCCTGGAAAAGCACATTCAAACACATTCATCCCAAGTCAATCTCATTCACCATCATAACCATGAAAATTGCCAAAGTCAGCAAAGGACCAAAAGTCCAGATCGAAGACACTCCCATTCCAAAATCTGGACCAGGAGAAGTGCTCGTCAAAGTCGAGTACTGTGGAAGCAATCCTAAAGACTGGAAAGTTTTTGATTTCATGCCTGATATTGCTCCGAGTAACCAATGCAATGATATCGCCGGCTTCATTGAAGAAGTAGGCGAAGGCGTCACAGAGTTCCGTCGTGGCGATAGGGTTGCTGCTTTAACTACTATTTCTGGAGGAGGGTATGCGGAATACTGTGTTGCTCCGGCGTCGACGACTTTCTTCTTGCCGGAAAAAACAACGTTTAAAGGTTGGTGTGCTTGCCCGGGCTTAGGTTGACGCTTCCCAAGCTCAGATGCCATTACTATTAACATGATGCTGACCTACTGCAACAGAAGCAGCAGCTATTCCCCTCGCAGCACTGACGGCAGTGGTGGGTCTGTACGCCTCTGACCGCTTGAATCTCCCACAACCAACAGCTCCAGCAACCGAGCCAACCCCACTCGTCATATATGGAGGCTCATCAGCCGTAGGCACCTACGCCATCCAACTCGCAAAGCGCTCCAATATCCACCCTATCATTGCCGTCGCAGGAAAAGCACAGGATCACGTGCAAAGCATGCTCGACCCTTCAAAAGGCGACACAATCGTTGACTACCGCAAAGGAGACGAAGCAGTGGTGCAAGGCATCAAAACCGCATTGCAGGGCCGCAAGCTACTACACGCCTTTGATGCCACCGCAGGAAGCAATTCTCCCCTCAATCTTTCCAAAGTGGTGGATCTTGAGGCAGGAAGGATCACTCTTGTTCTCGGGCCCGAGGACAATGTCTTTGGCAAACACTCAGTGATACCGACATCGATCCACCAAAGTCAATCAAGTGTGTTTGACGTGTTTGGTCCACAGGCCGAGCTTGGTTATGTTTACTCCCGGTACTTCACAAGAGGTCTGCAAGAAGGTTGGTTCCGCGCTCAGAAGCAAGAAGAATGTGCTGGTGGTTTGAAAGGGGTTGAAGCTGCGCTGAAGCAACTGAAAGACGGATCAGCGAGTGCGACCAAGTTTGTCTTCAAGATTGCGGATACGCCTGGCGTTGTAAGTGATAGGTAGATGTATGTGACTCACATAGATTAACTATGAAATTTGCCAGTCAATCTGCTCTTGCTCAGGTATATGAAAGACGAAGAAAAAGCCCCAAGTGGAAAAACAAAGATGTGAAGAATGTTCAAAAACACTTTTCGATCGGAGAATTATATTTAATGGAGGGGTTGGTGGAGCAGAAGAGAAGAAAACACTATATACAAGAATGGAGGGAGTTTCTGGTGTAACCCCAAGAGGCGGGTTCGATGAGGCTTGGTGATGGAGGGTATCATGAAATGCACAAACGGAAAGAGGAGAAAAAGAGGGCAAAGAGGAAGTTATTGAAGAGTGTGTCGAGTGTTCAAGAAGTACGCCGGGCTGAATGCAAGTGCCAGCGGAAGAATAACAGGCCTGATGTGTTTTAAGCAGGGGGTATGTGCAAAGATCAATAGATCTTGTAATGGCAGTAATTTTCGCAAAAAGAAAAGAGAAAAAGGAAAATAAGACAAATGAGAATGGGCGGGCTAAAACGGAGTCGAACGCGCAAGAATGTGAGTGATTACTCGCGTTGCATGCCGGCAAATGCGACGAGGCCGTCACAAAGCTCTTGCCAGGGGGTCTTGTGGTCTACTTCGTCGTCTTCGGAGGAATAGTCGAATTTCTCACCACATGCTGTGCACAAATGCTCCTTCTCGCAGCAAGGCGAAGCAGGTTGAGACTCGCCTGAGATCTCGTCTTCTTCTGTCTCGTCTTCAGCATGGACGGCCTCAACAGGCTCTGTCTGTTGAAACTTGATCTCGGCATCTGAGAAAGAGATGGAAGGCTCTTTGTCAGCTTCGTCTTCAGCCTTGACGGCCTCAATCGGCTCTGTCTGTTGAGTCATGATCTCGGAAGTGATGAAAGAGGGAGAAGGCTCTTTGTCAGTCTGAGTTTCTTGTGACACGAGACTAGGCATCTCAGTCTGGGCAGTGTGATCCTTAGAAGGCGAGTTTTCTGTCTGAGTGGATTGCTCCGAGTAGACAGTCTTAGCGATCGGTGAGGCAGGAATATCAAAATGTGAGTCGATCAGAGCACCTTCCTCGGCTTGGGTCTCAGGCTCATCAACGCGCTTAAGAGTAATGGAGTGGACTCTGCCATGCTTGTGCTTGCGGGTCTCAAGCTGCCAGTTGCCTTGGTCTTCAGACTTGATAATTTTCTCATTTTCCAAGTTAGGCAAATCCTTGATATCGGCAGATGTGACACGGTTCTTCTGTCTTCTAGAACGCAGGCGAGCATCAACGCTGTCCCAATCAGCTTTCCACTGAGCGAAATCCTCTGCAAGCAAGACATGGTTGTGGTGATCGTAATTCTCCTTTTGAACCTCGAGAGCTTGCAGCTGCAACTTCAAGAACAAAAGTTCCGAGTGGTCGAAGCCCAGGTCCTGCTTGAGGCTGTCGTTCTCAGACTTGACGGTCATCAGTTGAGTAGTCAATTCTTCAATCTGCACTGATTGAGTGTCACAGACATCCTTGCTCTGGTCGTAGCGCTGGCGAAGAGATTCGTTTGCCTTGGCTAGGCGCTCGACAACCTCTTGCAAGTCGGCAACAAGGCCATCATCCGTGGTCTGAGTGGAACTATCGGCGTAGTTGTTGATCCAGACAGAAGATTCAGCCATATCTTTTATCGCGTCCCCTTGAGTCTGTGTGGCTGAAGTGGCATAGGACACTCCAAGACCTTGCTGAGACTCATCGACGGTTTGAGTGAAGGTATCGGCATACTCGCAAGCATCGGCCATCCAGACGGCAGACAAGCGAGACTTGTTCGAGTGCTCAGGAGACAAAACACGCTCGCGAGCTTCGTGACCTTGAGCGTGGTCTTCAGTGTAGAGACGTCCCGGGAAGGAATTTCGGCGGTCTCTTTCTTCAAGCACAGAGCCTTCGTCGCTGTAGCTGCCATCGTTTACCATTGCTTCGAGAGTACACAACTTCTCGTTGAAGTCGTTGAGCGAGTCGTCCTGAAGACCAAGACGTAGGATATCACCACCGAGATTGTTCAAGCGCAGCAAGAGTCTCTGAGCAGGATCTGAAGGATGATAGGGGGCATTGTGGTCGACGGATTTTGCGTCGTCGGTAAAGTAGTCGGAGAAAGGAGAGCCCTGGAAGCGCAGGTTGTTGAAGTTGTTGCTAGCAAGATGGGGAGAGCGCATAGGGGTGGCAGGGGAGTTGCGCGGCTTGATGGTGTCATTGGGGTTGTAGGAGTAGTCCTTGGGCGAGTCGCGGGTGAAATTGAGACGGGCGAGAGGTGAAGGGAAACCAGAAGCTTCGGTATGTGAAGAGCGCGTCGAGAGTGAGGACTGGTTGCGGACGTGTTGGCCGGTTGTGCTGGAGCGAGGCATGGGTTTTGGTCTGGCGTGTTCACTCTTGTGATAACGCGTCGAAGGGCCAGGAACACGCCATGAGTTTGTGCGCGTAGGTCCTGAAGGAGTGCCTAGAGGAGTCGTGACAGTGTGCGAGGGCTGCGATGCCTGGCTAGACACGGACGACGAGAAGTTAGTCGACGCGGCCATGGGGTGTGTATGGCGTAGATTTATCAAGGTTGTCGCGTTATCGAGAGAACGGTTGGAAGCTTTGCGATACTCCATGTTTTTGAAATGAACCGACTGCGGGTGGCTGGGAGTCTTGGACGCTCTCGGTAAGCAAACTCCTGCCACCTACGCCGTTTCACAATGATGAAATGCTGCGTAAGATATTGCCAAGTTATGAATCAACTCATCAAGCTAATAAGCATATGCGATGCTGAAGTTATCATAAGTGAAAGTTTGTTGATATGTTCGCAGGCGCAAACAAATCACAGACAGCTTCCGCAGCAAGTAAACGGCTCTGAAGCAGGTGCAGAGGGTCTCGTTACCTGCGAGGGGCTAGAGCTACTGCGGGAGCAAAAAGCTTGGCTCGGGTCATGGTTCGCTCTTGCCGCTTTGCGCCTTGCATGTATGAATAATTATTGACGATTGACTCAACTTTATCTTCGACCCTGCCTTCCTCCGCTGTGACTCTGTAGCTCGTGCTCCGACAACTCATACCGCCAGCTCGATTATATCTTCATAATGGTAGACACATTGTCCCAAATACTCGCTTGAAAAAGCCTACAACTGCTGATTCATCTCAACAGGCAGGTGTACAGCCAACTCTCCCCGAAGTGCGCCAGTTGCTCCAAGAAGCAATCAAGCTGCCCAACCCTCCGAACCTCGTCCCGCTATGCGCTTCCATCTCGTCTGAGTTCCTGACTCCCTCATCCATCTACCTCAAGGTTTCGGCAAAGTCAGTACAAGTAAACCGCCGCAACCATGACGATTACTCATCGAGTCCCTCTACAGTGCCAAGTCGAAACACTCTTTCCTCTTCGAGAGCGCTGCCACGACAGAGACAATCGGTCGTTACAGCTTTGTCGGTGCTGATCCGCGACACGAGCTCAAGACTGGAGAAGGCCACGGCCCCGAAACAGACCCCCTACCCATCCTCGACCAGGAACTTTCAAAATGCCGCGTCGCAGACATCCCTACCCTCAAGCTGCCTCCCATGACCGGTGGTGCCGTCGGCTATGTAGGCTATGACTGCGTCAAGTACTTCGAGCCCAAGACCCGCCGTCCCATGAAGGATATCCTCAAAGTCCCCGAATCGCTGTTCATGCTCTACGACACCATCGTTGTTCTGGATCACTTCTTCCAAAAGGTCATGGTTGTCACATATGTCAAGGTCCCCGAAAGCCTCGACAACCTGGACGCCGCCTATGATGAAGCAAAACAGACCGTTAACCGTATGCTGCAAGTTCTCAAAAAGACCGAGGCGGTTCTGCCGACACAGGAGCCCGTCAAATTGGGCAACGAGTACACTTCCAACATTGGACAAGAGGGCTATGAAAAGCACGTTCACACTTTGAAGGAGCACATCAGCTCCGGAGACATCATTCAAGCCGTTCCCTCGCAGCGCATGGCCCGCCCTACCTCGCTACACCCCTTCAACATCTACCGCCATCTCCGTACTGTTAACCCCTCGCCATACCTTTTCTACCTCGACTGCGAAGATTTCCACATTGTCGGTGCCTCACCCGAGCTTCTTGTAAAGGCCGAGAATGGTCGCATTTATACCCATCCTATCGCTGGCACTGTTAAGCGTGGTGCCACGGCCGAACAGGACGAGCAGCTTGCTCAAACATTGCGTGATTCGCTCAAGGACCGTGCTGAGCACGTTATGTTGGTCGATCTGGCTCGCAACGACGTGAATCGCATTTGCGACCCCCTGAGCACCCGTGTGGACAAACTCATGGTTGTGCAAAAGTTCTCCCACGTCCAGCATCTGGTATCAGAGGTCAGTGGTGTCCTTCGTCCCGATAAGACGAGATTCGATGCTTTCCGCAGTATCTTCCCTGCCGGTACTGTATCCGGCGCACCCAAGGTCAAGGCCATGGAATTGATCGCAGAGTGCGAGGGTGAGAAGCGTGGTGTCTATGCCGGTGCTGTCGGTTACTTTGGCTACAGCAGTGTAAATCTTACCACTGGTGAGGAGACCGAGGGTGCTATGGATACTTGCATTGCTCTGCGAACCATGCTGATCAAGGACGGTGTGGCATATCTGCAAGCCGGTGGTGGTATCGTTTTCGATTCTGACCCATACGATGAGTACATTGAGACCATCAACAAGCTCAAGGCCAACACGACATGCATCGAGCAGGCCGAGAAGAAGCACTATGATGAACAGCAAGAAGACGCTGAGACATCCAAGTCAGACGAGAAGCCTCACATTGACATGGCCGCTGGATGAGTCTTGGACATCGGCTCACAACGAAAACAACAAATCTAAAATCTAGATAAAAGTAATGACACCCATCCCCTTGAACGAAATGCATCGAGCCCTTCTGCGAGAGTTGTTCTTGATTGATGGAGGATGCTCAGGTCAAGACGCAGAAGTCTGTGAAACGAGCGAATATCGCCTCAATACCTCAACACGTCACTGCCTCAGTACCTCAATACCTCATCACCCCATCCTCATCAAACTGCTCTTTCATCTCGGTAAGCACAGCAGCCGGTCCAACATTCCAAATGCCGTAACTGTACTTCATTGCATTCTCGACAACCATTCTGATCTCAAACCACTTTGGCCCTCCCCCCTGTTGCTCCGACTCTATCCAATCATCGATCTTTTGCCTTGCTTCATCAAGTCCGAGATCAGACACCGTAGTTCTCAGCGGAACATCTGGGTCATTTACCACGTTCTCAAGCAGGAACATGATATCCTGATTATCCATATCCGCAGCATTCTCGATATATCTCAAGAGCAATTCATCGCTCTTTGTACCTGTGAGTATTCTTTAGCAAAGGAGGCCGCCCAAGGTGCATAGATGTTATTCGGACCTTTATCCCAAGTCAGCCGGACCTCTGCCTCTTGGACAGCATCTACGATTTCTCGCGCGCAGAACAGGATCGTGTTGTCCTCAGCCGTACGTGCATCGATTACACCAAAGGCGTCGTTGGCGAGCCAATCCATGTAAATCTCGCTATCCTGCCCCAAGCCATTCTCTCCACAACTGCTTACGACGAACTGCTGTAGCGTTTTGATCGAAGCATCCATAAATCCACTTTGGAATGACGAGATGGGAAAAATGCTGGGTTTTGTAACAATTTCCTGGGAGCGATGTTGGACTAATACCCATCTGTTCTCGAAATCCTCATCTTCCTCTTTTTCGAGGGCAGCGCTTTTGAGCACTGAATTGACGATCTTGAGAGAAATTAGTCGAGGTGTAAAAAGTATTGTGGGAGGCATTGGTCTTACATCGAGTGACACGTCTGCAGTCACAAACAATGGCAACCACCTAGCTTCACCCATGCTGTGATGATATCTCAAGACCCAGATTTGTTTGAGAGAAAGAATAATGAATTGAAGGCAGCAAGAACTTTGTCAAGCTGGAATTTCATCACATTTGAGCAGGTCAGTAGCTCGAGCAACAATTTTCAGGTGCCTATCATAGAAAGGATCATTCGCTGAAACATGAACATCGAAGGTTGGTTTCAGAGTCACTTGAAGTGACTGACGCCACAGTGTTTGTATACAAAGGATGAAACAGCCACCTCCAATTACACTTAGTCTGACTCGGAGCACGCCAAGCTTGAGTCATGTTGATGACCCTGGTTCAATCGAAGCGGGGTTTCATGTTTCTTCCTCGCTCGCCATCCTTACCATGTATCTCCTTTCTTGAGTGTGGCCTCAAAAACGATATTTCCAATGGTGTTGGTCCCACCTCTGGTATCTCCATTCTTCTTGCCGTTACAGTCTGTATCTAGCAAAGCTCTCAACTGCGTTGCGCAGTCATCAACCCAATATCTAAGATGATATGCCGGTCTCTCGCCGTTATTCTTAATGGCAACTTTTGCCCTCATCAGCAGAGGCTCTCGTATGCACTTATGCAGACTTCTTCACTCACAAATGATCTTGCCAGCATCTCCAAACCAGCCGCCATCTTGCGGAGTCAGGTTCACTAAATAGGTGTCGGAAGCCATGTATCCGTCTGATATGTCCTTGCCCTCTACTGACATGCAAAAGTCGTCGACGAGAGGGTAGAAGTCTGTGGAGAGGAGCCAGACACCATTGCCAGGGCCACATGCTATGCCGCTGCGGACTTTGCTATTGATGTGTATGGTCGTGTTCGTTCCAGGTAACGTCCGAGTACCGTTCGTGGCTATATCATTGCTGTTGGTGGTGGAATTGATGTATTGGAACGGAGCAGGAGAAATAGCTGCTGAAAGTGTGGCGACCAGGAAAATCAGTTGGAAGTGTCTCATACTGCTGCAGCGTCTTTGAACCGTAAAAAAACTCGAGAAAAGTGGACAGACTCTTGTCAAGATCTGAATGGAGGTACTCTACGCAGGAGTAATATATCCACCCAGGTCCTCAAGTCCTTTGCTCGTAGCCTCGCCGAAAGGATTGTGTATCCCACTGGCGAGTCAGTTCTCACCACTGATCCCATGTCATACGGCATAATGCGGTATACAAGGGACGCCTGATGGCCATGAGTAAGTTATTGCACATCGTATAGGAGCCTTGAAACGTGATATTTTCAGCACTAACATAAGCTAGAAGGTCCTGAAAACATCCACTCTTACGAAAAAGTCAGATAATGGTGGCACAGCTGCCACAACATTGCTGTTCAGGAACCCCGTCCCTAGTGCTAGCAGTGGTATACTGCCCTCATACACCGACAATCCAGTTTCAGCCCAACCAGATCCATAGACTCGGCGACATGGTATCTCAACTCTCATCTCGGTCGAATCCTTCGTTCGAGCCGCAAGACTTTGCCTGGGTACGCCAGGTATCATCTTCTAGTTTGACCACGCTCTAAGATCCTTCATCTTGCAAGGCGCTCCTTCTGCTATACTGCTATAAGATATGGCGTACTCCAAGGTATCTCGTGAATCTAGCACCCTCATATCACCTTACTGTCTCTCTGTTCTTTAGACAGCTTCGCTCACATGAAAGCATTTAACATACTAGTTTTACTATCTGCCTGTCATGCTGCGATAGCTGTACTCCAAAAGGTCGACAACGCCCAACGACCAGGCACGGATGCAGATCATCATATTACATACAATTGCGCGAATGACCCTATGGGCTGTCAGAATATGTGTTACTATTACTACTGTCTAGGACGATCCAACTACTTGTACGTTTACAGATATAGGAATGTGCTTAACGGTGCAAATTAGAGATCAACTATGCACATATTCTCATTGTACATAAACTGACAAGCCCCAGAACCGACGGCGGCGACAAGAAATTAAACCGTCATAATAGTGGTTATAGACATAAGCCATTCGTCAATGCCTACCGAAGTAATTTTTCCACTGATGCTGTTTCGAACTCACATCAGACCGCCGATGAATATCCTCCCGCCAATTCAAAAGAAGGGGGTAACGGTGCCTCATTAGTCGGCCACGACAAAGCATATCTCACCCAAGGCGCTCGCATGAAAGCCATGTGGACAAAGATGAGAAACAACAATCAAGACCAAGGTTGGGTAGAGGTGTACAATTGGGATCCTACAGGAAGGCAAGTCCTCCTCCATGTTTCACGAGACACCTTTCCTCTGAGCGCACAATGTCACTATTGAGATTTGTTCAGTTTACCCATCCATACCATCATGCTAACCTCCTACATAGCCCTGCCCGTAATTGCAAACCCAACTGGCCAGAACACACTTATCTCAACACTTACGGTAATCTCTGCGATTGCGACAACGACCCACGCAGAAAATTCGTATTTCGAATGACAAAAGACAAAGACAAGACATCAAATGCAACTTTCGATAACTGGGATCCTGATGCAGATTGGCAGACCTCACCTTGGAACTATAAAGGTTACTTTGGTATCAAGAAGAGAGAACTGGAAGCAATGGTAGATAATCTGGTTGCGAATCCAGAGCAGGCACTTCCACGACGAGTTGAGGCAAGTGCGACCGCTTCTGAGGACAGAGCTAGTGGCCTGGCGACATCACGAGATAATCCCTCTGATATATTAGTCACCTAGATGCACAGAAATCAAAACCAATTGAGCCCTTTTGTGAGTAACGTTTCATCGTTCTTCTTTTTCCTATCCACTGACACTGCTCTGACGGAAAAGTTCTTGCTTTCGTGGAAAGTGCATGCAAGGCTTAGATTTTTGATTAGTCGTTCTTTCCTCCTCCAGGGATGGCATCCTACAGTCGCGTGCTCCAGTCCACGGCAATGTGCATCCTCCCAGACCTGACTTGAGTACCTCTGTACCAAAACACGAATTCCACCTTGGTGATCGCAGTCGAATGCACCAAACCTCAACCATTCGATATCGTGCAGTCCTAGTTATCCTGTCTTGCTGGGTCTCCGTAATTTCTATCCTGAATCTGCAACTACGATTACAATTCAGCCGTGCAAGCGCGGGTACATAATCACCTAGCCAGAGCAGGTTCACTTGGCTGGGTACTCAGACAATAACGATTGCATCCTCGGCACCAAGTCTGGAATCCTGAACGGCTTCGTCACCACAGTGTCCATTCCTGCCTCCAATGCGATATTGATCTGCTCACTCCTCGCGTTGGCAGTAATGGCAATGACAGGAACATGACTGAGGATATGGCCAGTGGCTTCGTACTCTCTGATTCTTCGTACACAGGTTAGGCCATCCATTACTGGCATCTGTGAGATGGTCAGTAACGAGCCACGAGTTTGGAATAAATGACAAAAGACTTACCTCTAGGTCCATAAGAATGATGGAAAGGGGTGTATTTGTGGAATTTGACGTGAAAATTGTCGTTTGGAGGAAGTCAAGACACTCTTGTCCGTGGTCTGCTGTATGGACGATACAGCCAAGCTTGCGAAGTTGTTGAGACATGACCTACAGAACAGCCATTAGCACAAGTCAAGTCAACCTCGATAACAATGACTTACACGCTGATTAATCTTGTTGTCCTCCACGACTAAAATGTGGAGATCCTGAGGAGGAATAACGGTATCGTTGAGCGACGATAGGGTGTGCACCGAGCCCTGGCTCACGTTGGCTCTCCTTAGTTCGGACGCTGTATGCGGGAGTATGACTGGGCTGGTCGCAGTAGGGGCAGAGAAGCTTGTCTGTCGGCTCTTCGGTTGTTCGACACAGCGTCTGGCTTTAATATAGAACATGAAGATACTTCCAACGCCCGCTTCGCTGTGCACTCCTATTTGCCCACCTTGTAGTTCAGTCAACTCACGAGAGATGAACAGACCGAGTCCGGATCCTGAAATACTGTAAGCTTTATACTTTCTGGTTGTGATCCTTGAACGAACCTCCATATTGCTTGTAAGTCTTAGGGTTGGCTTGGCTAAATCTCTGCCATAGCAGCTTTAGTTCATCTTCTGTCAGTCCCTTTCCGGTGTCCTGCACCGCGAACTGGATGTAGACTTCTCCCCCTGGTCCCCACTCTGGTGAGGTGGAAAGGCTTGATTGTCGCGGACGAGGCTCAATGAAGGTGACCTTGCGTTGACCTCCGACCGGCGGTTTCTCAAATGCTGACAAGTATACTGAGATTTTCCGCGTTGAACAATCTCGAGTGAATTTGATTCCGTTGGTCAGGAGGTTGATGATGACTTGCAGTACTCTGCTAGGATCAAGCATCACATAGTTCAAGCGAGCGTCCAAGTAGCTCTGTTCGACGACCAGCTTTGCTTCAATATCTGCCCTGGCAAGTTCGGCGTCGTACATCTTGAGAGACTTCTCGATGAGTGTGGGTGGGTGGACCTTATCCGGAGTGATGACAAGCAATGAAGAGTCTAGCTTGGACAATGTCAAAATGTCATCGACCTAGAGACAATACATGATTAGCGTGACCTTCTAGCATTATATCGAGAAAGCACTACACACGCGACACGAGATCGCCTTTAACCGTGTCAAGTGCCGTCCAGATTTGTGGTTTGACTTACAATGCACTTCTGATGTTGAGCGCAAAGAGTCTATGATTCAGAATTAGTTCAAGCCACTCGAGAACTCTACATGCTCGGTCAACTTACAATGGTCTGAGCTGCATCGACCATCATGTTGATCGTATCAGCTGGCAAGGATACAGGATCCTGCGTTGGAGCAATATCGAGAGAACCAAGAATTCCGTCTGCGAGCTGGAGGATAGCAGATAGCGGATTGCGCATTTCGTGCGAAACTGCGCTTTGTTAGTATGAGTGGCTCAACAGGTCTGGCGGCTTAGCTTACCCATGTCGATGAAATTTTCTGACGCTCTTCTAGTTTCCAGTGCGTCTTCTAGACGTTGCGCCATAAGAGTTTCTAGGCGTTTGCGAGGAGAAATATCCACAAGCCAGCCTTGAACCGTGACGATATGACCGTTCTCGTCAATCTCTGGGAAAGAGATGGTTTCAAGCGTTCGAATACCAGGCGCCTCGCCGGGTTGTTTAGATGGTACCTTTACTCGATATTCAAACGTTTGGGGTGTCCTTGAGTCTCTCATCC
This sequence comes from Aureobasidium sp. EXF-12298, assembly GCA_024195555.1. Lineage (NCBI taxonomy): Eukaryota > Fungi > Ascomycota > Dothideomycetes > Dothideales > Saccotheciaceae > Aureobasidium > Aureobasidium sp. EXF-12298. The sequence continues at coordinate 54,737 of SWBJ01000284.1, read as the reverse complement.
TGGACCAGATCTGTGTGGTCAGTTCGATATCCTCTTCGTAGATAGTATCTCTCCACGCTAGTCCACGGGAGGCGGCTTGTTCGAAGGTATCTCGATCAAGACCAATTAGTCGAAGGTATGCGTCATTGACATATTTAGGGTTGCCGTCACGGTCAAACATGTACCTAAATCCAGGTCAGTCAATTAAACTATGATAATCAACACAGTAGGAGGAACGCACATTCCGAAAGGCGCACTTTGCGCCATACGTGTAAACGTCTCCTCGTTCTTCTCAGCTTTCAAAGCAATGATTTGCAGTTGCTGTGAGAGTGCATGATTAATCTGTTCAAACTTCTCTTGATCACGCCTCTGTTCCTCGGGAAGAGAGATCAAGGCGGCAGCCTTGGATATCAGATCGTTGATGTGACTGACGAAGAGACGGGACTCGTCGTTGAAAAGTCTTCGCGGGTTCATGCCGAGGACAACAAAAGCAATTTGTTGTCCGGATACGCTTGTGATAGGCAAGATACAAGCGGTAGTTACAAATCCACGATCAGGTACGAGTAAAGCGAGCTCTGGGGGAAGGTCGTCTTGCTGTAATACGACAACTTGCTGGGTTTTGCGAGCTTCTGCAAAAACAGGTCCCAAAGAGGGTCTATGGAATCGCTCGCCAGTGTGGACGACAGACTCAAAGGTTTGGGAGGCGACTCCTGACATTATCTGTTTTTCTAATTGGAATGTATCCACTCGATCAACAGCGTGTGCATGATCCGGTTCGGTATGTGGGTTGACTGCTGTGTAAATCAACGAATAGGCGGCATCATGGAGATTGTCTCGCATCGTTGTTGCTACTGATCTCCAGAGATCGGGGAAGTTGTCAATCGTAGGTATAATCGCTTGGACCTTGTCGATGAGTTTGCGCCTTTGGTTTTGGAATACAGATGATGTGCACTCCTGATATGTGTTCAAGACAGCAACCATCTGGCCATCGGGGCCGCTACAGGGCTGCAGCACAACGTCCCAATATGTCTCTTCGATAAAACCATCACGCTCCAGAACTGCTTCCATCTCTTTGGCCTCTGCAACTTGGCTTCGATCCACGGCTGTTCTAATCATCCTCATATGCTTCTCGTGTATCTCAGGACCCCAAACATCGGCGAAACGGTTTCCGAGAGCGAAACTAGGATGTTTAGATCCAAGCAAAGACGAAGCTGCTTCGTTGTAGAGAATTGCTTGTTCTTGACCCCAATAAACCATCCTGGGAGCTGGCGAGGACATGATTTGGACCGCCAATCGTCGCAGATCATCAGGCCATCGCGACATGGGCCCAAGAACAGTCCTCTCGAAAGGATAGGTCTTAATGAAGTCAATCCATGACGATTGCTGTACTTTTTGAGGGTACCGAGTCCAGTCTATTGTTTTTTCCTGTGCATCGGTCCAAGGAGTATGTTCGTGTTCAGTCATGTTCGTGTCTTCCTGGCTTGGTGTATGCGGCTCAGTGCGCGCCTCAGCGACACTCTGCAGCCTTCTGTCATCCTCCCATTGGCTGCAATATACAACTCTCCAGGCATTGCGAAAACGTTTGCTCGACCAGGCTCTTCCTCCGAAAGATTTCACGGGTCGGCTACTGGGTATGGCTACGTTGGTCGACAGTGATCGAAGCCAGTCGTCATACGAATCTCTGGTGACTGTTCGCTCGAGGAAAGAGGTAAAAGCGGCATTCTGGAAAACTACACGAGGAATATGAGGGACAGCAACATTCGAGGAAAGGACCTCTATCAGGAAAGTGGGCCGATCGTCGTCGCTCAAGAATTCGAGCAAAGAGTTGATGTCGGTCAGACTTGAGAAGAGCGATCCGGAGCAAGATTGCGAAGATGTCGAGGTTGGTGACATAAGACCGCGATGAGGGCTCTGCGATCGGAAAGACGAGGCCTGTGATCTTGACGGGTCTACCATTCTGATGGCAGAGCGGTACACTTCTCCATGTCAATGCTGGTGTTGACGTTCCTCCTGAGAACGAAAACCCATTCACGTTCTTCGCTGACCGCGGCCGTACCTATTTGTCAATGACGTACAGTTGGTCTCGACGACCGTTTTGCTTAAACCTTTTCGAGTCAAGAAGTAGATGATCCTCTGATAGGTATTTGTTAAACAGCGTCAAGCTTGTTCGGCAGTTGGAGGAGGTCGCGATGGGTCAGAACCCGGTCCCATGGCGAAGCTGACCGTTCTTGCGATACGACAGCTGGATACTTCGTAGACTTCTGTCAGATGCTTGTATCTTTTCGAGCAAGTATCGACAGATTTTTGGGCCCAGGCGATCGTTTTTGGTGTTGCGTAAGGAAAGCTCGCCCGTTTCAGATTAGACCGGGAGATCGCTGACTCGATGCGATTGAGGCTCAACTCTAGAACCAACAGCTGAAGCCCCAACAAACGACAACTTAGGTATAGACATAGCATGTAATATTAATGGGCATTGCAGTACTGCGAGTTATCGGAGAAGCGTCCGCGTCTTGATGCAGGTACGGCGAACTGTATCCGTGAATGTGAAGCGACTTCGAAGCAGCGGCAAAGAACCTGTAATGTCTTGTATCGCAAATCAAATATGTCTATTCATGCAAGAGTTTACATTCCATCTTCTGATGTAGAAGCAATTGACACGTCAAGTCAAAAAACAACCTCTCTACCGAAGAAACAGTATCGAGGCAGAAAAAGTATCCAAGATAGGTTTTCCCAAGAACGCATCTTCGCTGTCACAGTCCGAAGCTCCACCACCAACACCGAACACCTTGCAGTGGAAAGAAGCCCACCACACAACCTCCTTGGTCATTTCATCTCAACAATCGCGATTTTTGAGAGTATCATGATCCTAAAGGTGGAGTTTCCATCCAACTGCTTGTACCAAAATAAATCACAGCTGTTTTCTCAGATCGGATTATGCGTCATGGATGCTGACAATGACATCAATATATACTTTCTGAGCTCTGTAAGGTACATATATGTATCCAGGTAACCTTTCTTTCTTCCTGGTCTCTCACAAACAACTTAATCTCCTCACTCAAAACCAACAAACCCAACAAACGCATACAAACCCAATCAATCAACAATGCCTCACTCCAAGACTCCCGGTGGCTCTGGTATCTCCGACAAGGAAGCCAAGAGACAAGCTGAGAGTACGTTTTGCTTCCCTACCCCTCGCTTCCTTGGAGCAAGTAACTGACAGAGCTTCAACAGTCCACGGCGAAAGCAAAGCTCCCGGTGAGGCACCTGTTGCCTCCGACTCAGGCTCCACCAACGTCGGCATCGACAATGGCAGCAATCAGCCCGGAGAGAAGGGCATCAAGGGTGTTCCCGTCTCGACTGAGTCCACCACCAACGCCAACATGAAGTAAATTGTTTCAAGCTTGATTCGAAAGAAAACACGAGTGCATCATCATTTGGAATTGCGGACGAGAAGGGCTGGTCCCTTTACTCTGCATAAACAGAAAGACCTTATGTTTATGAGGCTACGAAAACACTTATTGTATTATAGTCATCTGCTACGGAAACAAAAGCATTGAGATCCAAACAAATTGTCTACCTTGTGTTACAAACTGTGTCATCGTGTGATAGAACGAGACTGGTACTTGCGTCAAGCCTGTCAGCAACATAACACAATGCAATCGACACTAGATTTTCAGATCCCCTCTTGAATAATTTGCGAAGTTTTTGCGTTGAAGATGTCATGTCTATTCACGTTTCTCTTAAGCATTACCACCCTCAAGCACCTCAACCACACCACCAACCAAGTGCAGACTACCAGTAGCAAGCACCATAACCTCACCCTTCTGCTCTCCGGCAACCTCTCTAGCAGCCTTCACAGCTTCCTCAACAGTTCTGAGCACACGCACATCACAAGCCTCATCCACACCTTTCCAAGTCTTAGCCAAAGCATTCTGCACACTCAATGTCTCCACATCCGAAGCATTGGTATTAATGCTAGTAAGGTCAGGACGGAAGCCCGACTCAGCATACGTAGTATTGGTGCAGAAAAAGGCATGTAAGAATGGCTTTTGCTCCGACAATGCAGAAGCAAGAGTATCGTGCAATTTCAGAGCCAAGGAAGACGCATCACGGGTTTGCTGGTTGAAGATCAGGATGCGAGTGGAAGAGTTTGGCGATGAGGAAATCAGGTTTCCGAACCAGCGGGCGGCTAACTCGATGCTCTCGAGTGTGTGGCCTCCGTCAATGTGCCATTTCAGATTTGGGGTGGTTGTGTCTGTGCGTGTTTCGCAGCGGCCGCCTAGATGGACTTGTTCCAGGCCTTTGCGGAAGGCGGTGGGCAGGTATGTAGAGGTTGGTAGGTCCTCGACGCCTTTGCGACGCAGGTATGCGGCAGCAGCGGCAATAGCGACTGAGGCGTTTGTCTTTTGGAAGTCTGCGGCAAGACCGAGCTTGATGTTGGCGAGTTCGGAGTGGATGTCTACGACCTCGAGCTTGGTGTTGCGTTCTGCGGCGCGCTCGTGAAGAACTCGGATGGCTTCTTCAGGCTGAGGAGCGGAGAAAGCAGGGACGCCGGGTTTGAAGACACCAGCCTTGTGCCAGGCAATCTTGTCAATCGTGTCGCCCAACATGGCAACATGGTCGATACCCAAGCTTGTGACGGCTGTGACGCTGGGCTTGACGAGAATGTTTGTGCTGTCAAACTCGCCTCCAATGCCGCATTCGATGACAGCGGCATCTACACCTTCACTGATGTATGTGTGCAGGGCCATCAAGGTCAAGAAGCGGAAGTAGACAGGCTTGGTCTCTTTGCTGGTGGGATTGGCATGGCCTGCAGCTTTGGCAGCAGCTTCGAGTCTGTTCCACGTCTCGAAGAAGTATTTGGCAAATTGCTCTTCGGTCAAGGGCTTGTTGTCGATCTGGATACGTTCGCGCACGAATCGCAAGTGTGGTGAAGTGTAAAGACCAGTCTTGGTGACTTTGCCTTCTGCGACATATTGGCCGAGGATTGACGAGACGAAAGAGCTGGTCGAGCCTTTGCCTTTGGTTCCGGCGACGTGGACGGCGTTCAATCTGTCGAAATCGGCGGGCTGTTGGCACTGAGTGTCAGTCGTGTGTATCACTTGTACTTGTCACGGGCGAACGCACACCTCGTAGCCCAGCTTCTTGACCCACTCAATCATCTCCGGGATGGCATTCTGGTTCATGCCTCTTCCAGACTTGCGGATAGCATCGACGATGGAGAAGTTGCTCTGCAGCGTGTTCAATGCCGCTACGGCTGCCTGTCATGCTTGGTCAGTCGACTGTCTGCAGACGAGTAGCATTTGGCTCTTACATTGTAGTCACCCTGCATCTTGACGGTAATGTGAAAATTACGATTTGAAGCTTTGTGAATTGCAGCTTGCTTCCACGCACGCGACAAGAAATTCATGAGCTCATGATAATGTTGAGAGAGCTTCTGAGTCCAACCCACATTGACGTCTTTGGCTAAGCCGGTCTCGCTGCCCGAGTGCGGCGCTGACTTCACCCTTCACACCTTATCAGCAGGCCTCATCCTGATGATATACCTATCCAACATTCCTTGAGAATGATCAAATCGATAGGTCTATTCGAAAATGATGTCGTCGCTGCGTTCGATCATCGTGTCCAGCCCTCCGCCGCCTTCCGGATGCTCGAAGACAAGTTCGGAGCCCTTCCGAAGTAAAATCTCGGATCTGTGACCTGGTCCGCCATAATCTCGGAACCATTTTCACCTCCACTTATAAATTCGGGAACAGATTGGAATGAACACTTGAGACTTAGATGAGCTCTCCGTGCCTCAGCCAAGCTGCTAATTGCCTTTAATACTATATAAACCTCATATCATCCTCCGATTTCCATACTTACCTCACAAGACCCATTCCTTCCAAGACCCTTCTTCCGAGTTATCTATCACTTCATACACATCATCAACAAAATGCCTATTCTCAAAGTCCAAGGTGCAGATCTGCACTACGATACCTTTGGTACTGGTCCACTTCTCCTTCTCATCACCGGCGCCGGCGGCAATGGCTCAGCCTGGCATGCAGCAGCCCAATTCCTATCCAAGCACTACACAACCATCTGCTACGACCGCCGCAACTACTCCGCCAGCACAATTTCCGGATCCCAAGACTACAACAACCGTCTAGCCACAGATGCCTCAGACGCTGCTACCCTCATCACACACATCAGTCCCTCCGGCAAAGCACTGGTACTCGGAAACTCTTCTGGCGCCATCGTAGCTCTGCATCTACTCCTCAATCACCCTTCAACCGTAGAACTGCTCATTGCCCACGAACCTCCTGCATTCAGCGCACTACCCCCAGACTTCCGTGCCAAGGGCGAAGAAGTAATCAATCACATCTACTCCCAATACAGACTCCACGGCCCCATCTTCGCAATGCAAGAATTCACCAGCAAGCTAGACACAGGCAACGAAGGCGAATTAATGCGTCAAGTCATGCATCCCTCTCACTCTCACGAAAGCCGCGCAAATGCACTTTTCTGGTTTGAGTTTGAGCTTCGACAATATCCTTGTGCAGATCTGGATATGGAAGGTTTGGTTAAACTTAAGGGAAAACTTATTCCTGCCGCTGGAGTAGATTCGGGGATGGGTGTTGGTGTGGCTCCTATTGCTGCTATTGCGGGTGCTGTCGGTAAAGAGATTTTGAGACTTCCTGGTGGTCATATTGGGTATGTGACACAGCCTGAAGCGTGGAGTCGGGCGCTTGTTGAGGAGTTGGAGAATATCGTCAAGTAGTCGATATTGGATATTGAGATTACTTCCATGAAGATCTGTGATGACATGCAATGCAAGACATCTTAAGGCATGCTTGCAACACGTATGTTTTCAACGTTTCTCATCGTGTTCCCTCTCTTGCGGGAACAAGGGGCTAGTTTATATGCTATCTGAATGCACAATGCTTTGGTGAATACAAGCATAGCTGTGAGAACACCTTGAGACAATCACTCTCTGTGGGTTTTACTCTGTTTTGGAAAGACTTATGCATTTCTGCAGCGAGTTGTAGGAGACATACATATGTTTCCGAGTCTCCCAGGAGTTCAACATTGAGTAGAACTTCTTGTTTTCATGTCTGGAGTCTCGAAATGTCGCACGACACTTGTCCGAAGACATGTCGGTATATTTACCCAACTTCTCGATGGTTTGTCAAGCTATTGAGAGTTATGAACACTTTACGCAAAGCACTGCGCGCCTTGCATAGTCCATATCTTCCGTTCAGCAATGACAAATACTTAAGTAAACCAAGTATCCGAGCCTGTCAACCAACTCATATCCAACCCCGGTGTCTGCCTACTAAGTAACGCGCTGGGATTCGCCAGCCAATCAAAAGGATCAAGGTCTCCAACGCCCCCGAAAGGACCATCGACATACTCCTCCACACTAGGCATTACAGATACCTCGGCGTTGTTCACAATATGACTTTCAGTGTCACCGGCAACCCGGTATCGAATTGTTTCAAGAGAGCGGAGGGCTTGTGACGATACGGGTACTCGCTGCTCCATGTAGCGGAAGATTTTGCCCGAGATTTCGACCATGTTGTCAATCTGTCCACGAAGGTTTTGAGTGTGCTTTTCGACGGCGAGCAGAGATGTTACTGCAGTAAAAGTCACTGTGTGTTGATCCACGAGTCAGCATTTCGTTATGGTGGTTTGTCAGTTTGCGGCAGTACTTACTGTAGACAACATGCCAATCGGCTACCCGATAGGGAGAGTCAAGGCTGCGGTGGAGGATATCCAAGATACGCGAGCTGCTCGAGACAGAAAGATCAATGGCGTGCTTGACCATTTTATCATGATTAGACGACACGCCCCCATCGGTGTAGCTGGGTTTTTTCAGCGGTATGAGTAGTGCCGGACGCAGAAGAAGAATCTTGGCATACAAATATCTGCACTCATGTGTTAGCGATACAGTATAACAGGATTAGTACGTAGCATAGTCGGTACCTGCAAGAGATAGCTTGTCGAGCAACAAGAGTGGGACGTGAGATCTCAGTCGAGTCTGTCTGCATACTTCCCTCGATGAAGCTGCGATGGGAGGGGGCTAACATCATCAGAAACGCTTCCAGTCGACCATTCAGGGCCATGACCTGTGACAAAGTTTGAGTATGCTGAAGTTGGTTTGCAGATGGCGCCATCAACGCCCCATTGTTGCAATATAGAGTTGACAGTATATCTCCAATGATACAGAACAACTCGCAAGTATCTGTGAAGTTCCCAACACCATAGATCGATATCATCGAGGCCGAAATTTCGCCGCTTGGTGAATGCAGAGCAACGTCGCCGAGCACAGGCAGTGGTATATTGTGCTCGTTATGGATCATCATCGGCCATCCGAAGGTAGCGGCTGCTAGTCTTTATACTGTCAGTCACTCTTCGACCCAAGACGGTGTCAGGCAGGACTTACCTGTCTAGAACAAGACATGAATGCCAAAGTCTCCTTCCCATTTCACGAGCATATGTTGTCTTTTGGCGCTCATATGCTTGGTCTAGATGTAACCCTAGACTCTGGGCCATCCGTGTGGCCACCCCAATAACATTCCAACACCTCGAGATCTCGGTTGTGGACTGCAGATAAATGCCTTGGAGCAACACCATCTGCAAGACGGGCAGAGAACTACAATCGAGAACATCATACGCGAAGATCTGTCTCGATCTATGGTAAAACTCTCTTGCCATGTCACTTTTCTCCGTTGCTGGTACAGAACTGCTGAATCGAGTGCCCAATGCAAACATGATGTTCAAAGTCGATAAGAACAAGGCTTCTTCAAATTCGCGGTAACGCTCATCTTCAATTGTACCGCCGTTCGGCTGCGAAGTCCATGACTTTTCGTATGCGACCATGAAGGTGTTTTCGTGTAGAATTGGGAACAGAAGATTCACGAAATGCCAGTATTGGCCAACTATGTCGTCTGCGATACGGCGACGAGGCAATACTCCCGCTTTCTCAGTGGATCCGCCCAGTTTCGAGGGTACTTTGTTCGCTGCATCGGACACGAAGCCTTGTTGAGGTTGTTTTTGAGGGCGAGACAAACGATGCAAAAAGGTCGTAGATGACGATTCGCCAAAGATCACATTCTGAGGCTCACCCAGGGCTAGAGTTGAATGCGAAGGACCAGTATTCGCTGCAGATGTGCCAACAGATTCGGTGTGTCTTTCAGCTATAGCCGCAGTACCTGTGCTCGGTCGAGTGCTTCGAATTCCTTCGACACTGCTTGGTTGCGCATCGCGACCTTCCAGTCCCTGAAAATACCTCTGTTGGGTGTCGGGTAGCTGCCGATTATAAGTACAAGTATAATTCTTCCTCCCTCTTGTGCATTGCCGACACACGGGTCGATTGCCATCGCATCGGACTTTCCGTGCTCTGCAAGAGTCACAGGCAACCGATATCTTCTGACGTTTAACAGTTGGTGAAAAGTCAGGCGACGGAGGTGTATCTCGGCCATTGTGAGGCCCCATTTTAGGTTGTTGTGTTGTGATGGGGAAGAAGGAAGAAGCCTCCGAAGTTCGGAACGGAAGCGGAAGGACGACTTTAATCAGCAAGTCCGGCAGCGGCGAAGAAGGCTCGGCTGGATCGGGCACCTACCCACACGTGTATATTAGTCCAGTGGAGACAATCATACGTTAGACAAGACCCAATGTAACAAGTAAATGAGAAGATCGAGGGTAATACCCATCAGGAGTCCAATGGGCGGGACGAAGCGTAAGCAGACGCGGAAGCTTTTTAAATAACCCTTTCCAAAAGTTCGGTTCGATGATGGACCACGACAGCAAAGCTTCGAGATGTGGCAAATACGATCAGATGTAGTATTGCACCCTCGATTAGCTGTCTTATAGATCTGGACACGTAAATCAATCAGCTGGGCAAGAAAAGCACATATCATATCTGGGATACATTGTTGATGGAACAACCCTGTCCATACGAAAGGTTCAATGCCCACTGATCGAAGTCATCAGGGTGGGAGAAAGGATAGAGGATAGACAAGCGTTGAAACTCCTATTAGTGAGCATGAGGTAGAACTGTACAAACCTCTTGCTCGTCCATTCTATACTGTAGCAATAACAATCTACCCACTTCTTTCCTCTTTTCTTCTTTCATGCTTTCATTCCTCGTCAAAAGTGTAGTTCTAGAGCAAGCAACAGCTCAGGTAGTAGCCGCTCTAGCTTCATCAAAACTACCACCATCCTCTCTCAAACTCTCAGCTCTCTCCTCCTGATCAGCCATCTCAAGCGCCTGCTCAACACCCCTCAAGAAATGCGATTCACCACCACAAACCTCCACAATGCCACTCGCAAGCATAAGTTTCCACACCTGTGATCTGCCACTGGGTACTCTGCAGAAGAAAACCCTGGTGCCGCGTTCGCGGTATCCAGTCACGATTTCAAGGAGCACTTGCGCGGCTGCAGGGTCCAAGGATGTTACTCCGTGGACGTCGAAAACCACATTGCGGTTATGCTGGTGGTGACGCACGCGAGGAAGAGCTGGGTGAGCAGCACTAGTGCCATGAGCCTCCAAGCGTCTCAACCGATCTTTCAAACTTCCCGTATTGGCAAAAGTCAATGGCTCAGGGATTTTGACGATGAGAACGTAAGGGATAAATTCTAGACCACCGTGTTCGGCGCTGTCGAATTGGTTGCGAGTGCCGGGGACGCGACCGAGGATTTGGATGCGTGGGCGAGTGGCGTGTTTGAGGAGACGGAGGAGTGAGAGACCGATGCCGACGGCGATGCCGATGCGGAGGTTCCAGAAGAAGGTTGTGAGGAAGATGAGTAGCATGAGGGAGATTTCGTTCCAGCCTTTGATGGACCAGAAGAAGTGGATGTCGTGGGGTGCTTCTTCGATTAGTGAGTAGGCTACCACTGAGATCATGGCGGCGAGTACACCTTTCTGTTATGATATATTAGTACTAGTCGTCTTTTTCTTGCTTTGGTCGTTAGATGTGTCAAGACTTACGGGAATGTAGTAAAAGTATGGCAGCAGGAACAGAATGCAGAAGACGGTGATTAGGGACAAGAAGACACTGCTCATCGGCGTCTTGCCGCCAGTGCTCTTATTCACCAAACTTCTTCCGTAACCACCAAAGGCAGGGATACCCATGAACAGGCCTCCGAAAATATTTGCCACACCCAGAGCAACCAACTCGCGGTTAGCGGAGACGTTCATGTTGACAATGCCGTCAGCCTCTTCGTACTCGTTACCATCCTTGTCGATCTTTTTCTCAATCTTTGCAGTACTATTCGCAAGACTTTTGGCTGCGACACTGCTTTCGAAGAAGCCGAGCAGAGCAATCAGGAAAGATGTAGAGAAGGCGTCGGTAACGTGCTCCATCATCGATGGCTGGAAGGGAAAATGTACCTGGAATGGCTTGCCTGTAGTCTTCAAGTCGCCCAAGATATCAAGACCTTGTTTATCCCACGAGAAACCCCATGTGAACAGGGCAGAGAAGACGACGACCAAGAAACGATCAGGAAAGTAGGCCACCGAGGGATAACGGGGCTGCAGACTTCTTTTCAGCTGCCTGAAGACCATGACAATCGCAAAAGCACCGAATGACACAGCGCAAGTCAATTTGTGTGCCTTGTCTGCATTCTTGATCAGATAGACGATCTTCGTCAAGGAGCTGCCATGTGCAGCACCGTTGGGGTCGTGTTCCAGAAGTGCAGTCATTCCCATTTCGGGTACGAGCTGATCGACGAAAATGACAACACCAATGGCGCTGATAAAGCCTCGAAGGAATGGTCGGCTGAGGACACTGTCGAGGAAGCCCAACCTGCAAAGACCAGCAAGCAAAATAATGGCACCAGCAATTCCAGTGACCATACCAGCGATCTGAGTATTACTCGCGAAGTCATTGTCCTTGTGCTTTCCGGAACTGATGTTCTCACGCACAACTTGACCAGTGAGAAGAGAACCAGCAGCTTCAGGACCGACAACCAACTGTGGTACAGTACCGAAGATAGCGTAGATGAATGGGTTGAAGACGAATGCGTAGAGGCCATTGATAGGAGGTAGGTGAGCCAAATTTGAGGCATAGGACAAAGACATGGGAATGTAGAAAGATGCCATGGTCAGAGCAGCAATCAAGTCACCGCGCAAGAATTTCCACTGATACTGGCGGATCCAGTTTGTCACAGGGAGATAGTATTGGAGATACCTGGAAGACAGGTTTAGAAAGCAGAAGAGATATATTGGGAAGGGGCTTTGCTACATACATTGCCCGCTCACTCTTGACACCATGCTGTTTGGCCAGCCATCGAGTTGTGCTCATATTGCTGCCAGAAGGTTCATCGAGCAGACTGTGAGGGCTAACAGTACCGCTCTCGAAACCTTCTCTCGGACCGTATGTGTCGGTGCTGAAGGTACTGCCGTAGTGTTGCATGAACTTGGGTCTTGAATCCCAGCCCTGGCTTTCTATGAGACGCGTGCGGACGGTGGGTTCCGACTGTTCGCCATTGGACGTGGCATGTGTATCTGATATGTCGTCTGGCGACCGACTCCTGTCCGCAGCGCCCAGGATCATAGAAGGGTTCTCGGGCGATGATACGGTATGCGACACGCGCAAGCCGGACGGGTTCGTAGGCACATGAGCAAGTACTGGACGAGGAGTCGAGGAAGACTGCGCAGGCGGCGTTGATGGCGATTTGGCCGGCGGTGACTGCGACTTTGCCGGCGGCATGGTGTCGAGAGCGCGTAGAACGAAGAGTCAATAGAATGTAGGTGCCCGAAGCAAACAGAAGACAGAAAATATACAGCAGAAGGACAGTCGAGAACAGCCCGAGCTTCTCAAACACGGCACCCCTTCTCGACTCAGGCCCTCTATAACTGACCGCAAGATCGCCGCACCTTTCAACCTATCGTCAAACTGTCCAGCGCATCAAGATATAGGCAACCCAGCGTAAATCGCGCTCGAGGTATTTATGGTCGAATCGTCTTTTACTGTGACACCCCGCAGCCTTCAATTCCAACAAACGGGTCAGCAGCGCACTCCTAACCAAATCATTGGTTACAGACCCTGCCAAGCCATGCATGATGCGTCTCTCGTCATCAACTCCTGCATCTCGGCGATTTGATCCATACCGTCGGCAAAATCATCACTTTGCCATATCATCTATAAGAAAACCCCTTGGTCTTGCTATCTTCGTGTACTGAATTCCATTCTGATCATCAATATCTCACCCTAGATTCATCATGCTGGACCCTCGAACATTCCCTCGTCCACCTGCGTTGCAGCAGATCAAAAAGAACATACTGATCAAGTTCCCTGGTCCTGATGGCCAAGCCATCGCTTCAACCGATCGTGCTTTCTGGGTCCTTGAGACTTATCATCCACCCACCTACTACTTACCGCCAGCCTCGATCAAGTTGGACATGACTCCCACATCTCGACGCACCTTTTGCGAGTGGAAAGGCGTTGCCAACTACTTCACCTTCAAAACGCCAGCAGGCGATCAAGTCGACAGCCGTGCTTGGTGTTACAACGAGCCAACACCAACCTTTGCCGATATCAAAGGCTATGTGTCGTTTTATGCTGATCCACGATGGGAGTGCTACGTCGATGGGGAACTGGTCGAGCCCCAGCCAGGCGACTTTTACGGAGGCTGGATGACTAGCGATATTGTCCGCAAGTCTGTCAAAGGTGCACCGGGTACGAGAGGATGGTAGAAGCCTGTCTCCATGTGGGGCATTTTCAATCGGTGCCCCGAATTGTTTCTCCATACTCGATTCCAGAGCCTCAATGCGAGAGCCCTAATTCAATGTTTGTATAAACGCTATGCCCCGTCTTTGTTATCACATGGCAGACCTCGTTCTTCCAGAAACCTTAGTTCAGCTTTCCGAGAACCTGCAACCGGTCTGATATCGCTACTCCTGTACGATATCTCATCCCGCGGTCCGGCTTCTTCTCGTTCTCGTGAACTTTCAGCAACTGGAAAGTCAAACGCTTGAAAATGTCACTGGCGAACAAGCCCTCGGATTTGTCAACGGGGATTTCTCGTAAGTTTTGTGTGCTATTTCGCAACGCTCCGAGACACTTGTCCATCGCCCAATCTGCCCTATACCACACGCTGAGATCAAGGGGATACATCGCCTTGATTCCATCTTGCCTGAGTGGTGAACACCTACTGGGAGTTGCTGACCTCATTCTGTTAGACGGCAATCATACTTCGAGCATCACGTCAATGCCAAGGGTACAAGCTTATCAAGAAATGCTTGTCGCCGCCAAGGAATCTGTCATCTACCAGCCAAACCGTTCGAGATGCCTCGTTTGAGGTCTTTGGGCTCAAGCAAAGGTCATGGAGTCGTAATCTGAGCTGCCACATATTGGTTCGAGAACAGCCCTTCTGTAAGGTTTCTACTCGGAGCATCACGGACATGGAGAGTATTGCGGAGTCTCCTCAAAAACCAGCCGCCTCCATACCCCACCACGCCCAACAGGGTAAAGGCACATCGCTAGCGCAAAAATCGCCAATCATACCCCATAGCACACGCATTAATTCCCGGGGATAGCGAAGAGGTCGTTGAAGATATTTAAAGAGGGGGTGTGACCCATTCGTTTTCTTCTTATCACGCTTTGATTCTGCTGCCCATCTACTCCAGCTGGGATCTTGCCAGGCTTCCTCAGACACCTCGCAACCTCTTTTTCCGTCGTTCTCATCTGTTCAGGTATGAGCCAACCTTTTGAGGCGTTTTAGTCTGGGCAATGAGCTTGTCATGCACTTGGCGCAATACCAAGCTCTGTCAAGCTCTCAGCAACGCCTCTTGGACGAACCAAGGCTAACGATCCAGTAGACAGATACATCTGCCAAAATGGATAAGGCATACCCAGCCGCCGACCACCAGGAGCACATGCCTGCTACTGGTGAGACCGACGAGCATATGACTGCTGGAAGATACATCGCCACGCGCTTCTCCACCCTCAAGCCGCCAATGACCAAGGTCGCCAACCCGATCAGCCTCTTGAGAATGCTCAACAGGCAACAATGGCTCTTCTTTACTGTCGCATTCATTGCCTGGACTTGGGATGGTATGCAAATACCAACGACCAGCTGTATACTGAACGCCAGCTAATCCCGCACTAGCCTTCGATTTCTTCACCGTCTCGCTGACAGTCTCCGACCTTGCTAAGGAATTTGGAAAGACCACAAAAGACATTACCTGGGGCATCACACTCGTGCTGATGTTCCGTTCCGTTGGCTCTATTGCCTTCGGTATTGCCGCTGATAGATACGGACGCAAGTGGCCTTTTGTTGTGAACAACATTCTGTTCATCATTCTTGAACTCGGCACTGGTTTCTGCCAAACCTACAACCAGTTCCTTGCCGTCCGTGCTCTTTTCGGAGTTGCTATGGGAGGACTTTACGGAAACGCTGCTGGTAAGTCCTCATCAATTAGCTTGTATTTTCGCATCACTTACCATTTGCAGCCACCGCACTTGAAGACTGTCCTGAAGAGGCTCGCGGTATTATCAGTGGTATGCTGCAGCAAGGTTATGCCTTTGGCTACCTTCTTGCTGTAGTCTTCGCCCGTGCTCTTGTCGACAACACTCCTTACGGTGGATGGCGCCCTCTCTTCTGGTTCGGTGCAGGCCCTCCCGTTCTGATCATCCTGTTCAGACTGTGCCTTCCCGAGACACAAGCATACCGCGAGCGTGTAGCCGTTCGTGAATCTGGAAGCCCTAACATCGGAGGTACTTTCATCGCCGAAGGAAAGATTGCCCTCAAGCGCCATTGGCTTCTTCTGACTTACATGGTTCTTCTCATGGCTGGCTTCAACTTCATGTCCCACGGAAGTCAAGATCTCTACCCCACCATGCTCAAGAACCAGTACTTGTTCAACCCCAACTCTGTCACCATCACCCAAGTCGTTGCTAACCTTGGTGCTATTGCTGGAGGAACCACCATGGGCTACTGCTCTACCATTTTCGGTCGCCGTCTCACTATCATCGTGGCTTGTGTCGTTGGTGGTGCCCTGCTTTACCCCTACACCTTCACCTCCTCCAAGGCCGTCATCGCAGCTGCCTTCTTTGAGCAATTCTGTGTCCAGGGTGCTTGGGGTGTCATTCCCATCCACCTTATGGAACTGTCACCCGGTGCTTTCAGAACCTTTGTCGTCGGCACCGCTTACCAACTTGGCAACCTTGCATCCAGCGCAAGTTCGACCATCGAGGCCCAGATCGGCGAGCAGTTCCCTCTGCCTCCCCTTCACAAGACTGAGCGCTACAACTACGGCAAAGTCATCTGTATCTTCCTTGGATGCGTCTACGCTTATGTTATTGTTCTTACTATCGTTGGACCTGAGTTCAAGGGCCGTGATATGAGAGTTATCCACGATGAGGATACTGCAGAGGCACTTGGCTCGACCTTCAAGGAGAAGCGTCAGGACTCGGAGTATGCTGATCGCATCGAGCATGTCTCGTAGAGTGCCAGAAAGAGTCATGGTCCTGTCGGGATGGGGGTGCTGTTATATGCTCCGATGTTGATATTAATCTGTTTTCCTTGTCAAGATACCACGATACGAGATGAAATTAGTCCCATGCATTGCAAAAGATACACATAAATTCCGTTGAGTAGAATGGTGTGTTGTAATCTGTAGCTCGAGACATCGCTGTCTGATAAGAGAAACGGAGTGATACTCGGTCTAATTTTTGTACGTTTCTTCTCATTTCCTCTTTTCTCACCTTGGCACATTGAATGTGTATCTTGGAGGAGTTGATACCAAACACAAGAGGTCTGTTATGCAGCATGAAAGAGCACGTGCTCTGAGATCTTGAAGCCTTTTCGGAGTACCGTCCGCCTCACAGCATAATTTTAGAAAACATCGAATGTTCTCTATGAACTCTCATCTCTCCGGTCAAATCCTCGGTGCTTCTCCGATCGCTTCTCCTTTCTCAGCTCCCCTCGGTGGTTTGCTCTTCTCCGCAGGTCGAACAATCAAGATGTCAGACTTTGAGACCTTATCTCGATACCCCATGGGACCGGCTGTCTCTGACAATACAACTTGACTTCAGTATAGCGCTGTGCCGACGTTAGGCAGGTGGCCTCGGTCTTGCTTGCTGGCAAATACTCTGTTCGGCCACGGTTAGCGACGGGCCTGGCAGCGCCGGGACGCCGTCTGGACCGCGAGGCTTAAAGTTGAAAGTGCACCGACCAGACAACCCCATGGAGAAGATGGTCACTGTTACGCTAAAGGGTTTTGACGCTCATACCATTCAGTTTTCTATGGTCATCGCGTGGACCTTGCGTGGGTCTCGACCCCATGATTGGCTCACTACTTCTCATCTTTATCTTTTTGGGCACGCGAGACACAACAACAGTACACCAGATTTCATATATCGTTTTGCGAGATCGGAACTCCGAAAAAAGCACGTTACGAGCAGGTAGGTGGTTGGAGACTGCGCAGGTCTGAGATTCAAGGCTTCGCTGTCGGCAAAGCACCAGAAATCCTCGAGTCAACATCAAGCCTCACCAAGTAATATCTTGGAATATACCTTTCTTTGCTTATCCTTCTGGATCTCTGTACTTGGATGCTTAAGCCGGTGTGCCAACTGACAAGTGGTCTTGTCATGCGAGGGCCGTTGGTGCTTCGGCTAGCGTGGACTTCTACCAAAACCTTCAGTGGTTCGAGATGCGCCACTCGGTTCTAGAAGCACACACGACTGGAATCACTGGAGTGCTCGAATCGATTAAATACTCATGTCATGGCCCTCCTCTCCAACAACTTATCAGCATACAATCACAATCACTCAGTCACTCGTTGGACACCTTCATTCTCCTCTTCTCTTTACATTCTTTACAGTCCGCAACATGGACGCAAAGGCTTTCGATGCCGAGAAGGGCCTTGCCCAAACTATCACCGAGACACCTGAATATGAGGTTCAGAGTGGCCAGCAAAATGAACTGAAACGTTCTTTGAAGAACAGACACATGCAGATGATCGCTATAGGTGGCGCCATTGGCGCTGGCTTCTTTGTCGGGGCCGGAGGAGCCCTCTCTACGGGAGGTCCTGCGTCGTTAATCATTGGTTTCTCAATTATTGGTATAATGTTGATGTGTACCATGCAAGCGTTGGGAGAATTGACCGTACTCTACCCTGTTAACGGAGCATTCTTCACGTAAGTCTACACGACCGTTACTCTATTCTAGATCCATCTTACTGACAATTTCGATAGCTATGCATGCCGTTTCATCTCCGAGTCCTGGGGTTTCGCTATTGGTTGGCAATACGCTATCCAATGGTTGACCATCCTTCCTTTCGAACTTACCGCTGCTTCTATCACTATCGACTTCTGGAAGGGAGCTGCACACATCAACGTTGGTGTATGGATCGCCGTCTTCCTCGTTGCTCTCTGCGCAATCCAATTCTTTGGTGTCAGAGCATACGGCGAGGTTGAATTCGTTCTCTCTATTATCAAGATCATTGCTTGTATCGGTTTCATTATCCTCGGAATAGTGATTGACGTTGGAGGCGTTCCTACCGACACTCGCGGCTATATTGGTGTCTCGTACTGGGGAGAAGGCCAGGCCTTCCGCAACGGCTTCAAGGGCTTCTGCAGTGTCTTCGTTACTGCTTCTTTCGCCTTCGGTGGCACTGAGCTGGTCGGCCTTGCTGCTGCCGAGTCTGCCAACCCCAGAAAGGCTCTTCCCCAGGCTGTCAAGCAGGTCTTCTGGCGTATCGCTTTCTTCTACATCGTTGGCCTTTTCATCCTTGGACTCGTTGTACCCGCCAACAACCCCAACTTGCTACATGCGCACGGTGCTCACTCGAACTACAGCCCCTTCGTTATCGCCATCAGACTCGCTGGAATTAAGATTCTGCCATCCATTTTCAACGCTGTCATCACAATTTCCGTCATTAGTGTTGCAAACAGCTCCGCCTTTGCTTCCACTCGCACTATCCAAGCGCTTGCAGCCCGTGGAATGGCACCGCGCTTCCTCGCTTACGTTGACAAGAAGGGTCGTCCTATCCCTACTATCATCTTGCAGATGGCCATGGGTCTTCTTGCCTTTGTCAACTTGGCCGCTGCAGGAAGCGTTCTCTTCACATGGCTCCTTTCTCTGACTGGTCTTGCCAACTTCTTCGTCTGGGGCAGCATCAACTTGTCTCACATTCGCTTCCGCAAGGGTTGGGCACACAGTGGTCGTACCCTCCAGCAACTCCCTTACAAGGCCAAGTTCGGCGTCATTGGCAGTTACATTGGTCTTGTCCTTAACGTTATCTGCCTTGTTGCTCAGTTCTACGTCGCTCTCTTCCCCATCGGTGGCAAGCCTGACGCTGCAAACTTCTTCGAGTCTTATTTGGCAGGACCTGTTATCTTCACCCTTTATGCCGGATGGAAAATTTGGACCCGCGAGTGGAAGCTCTTCGTTAGGAGTCAGGACATGGATATTGCAAGCGACATGCGTATCTTCGAGGATGACGAGGAGGAGACTCCCAAGGCCACTGGCTGGAAGGGCAAGGTCAAGTCTGTCACCTCTGCTTTCTTCTAAGCATATCTTTGAGAAACACTTTTACGATTTAGCCTAGGAGTTTTTGGGAGGGTTGACGATTACCCAGGGTACTACTTTTTGGATACAAAAAAGTCTTTATGATATACCTGCTGTTTTTGGATGAAAAGAAACAGACCTAGCTACGAAACCCAGAATTTTATGATCTTTACCTTTTACATCTTTGCTTCCTTCCCAACGTGCTCCCTGTTCTAGAGTCTTGCTTATGATCTTAAGTGCAAATCATCGTAACATCCCATGGTTATGCAAGAAAGAGAAGTCATCGGAGGTTCGAAGTCTCGCTTTGGTTCCTTTCCACTTCTTATTAGACCTTCTTACCTTTCTATCTCTATACACTTTTCTCTCATCCTTATATGCTGCTTTATGTAATGTTCAATCTCTTCCCACTCTCTTCCTATCCGTGTTACGTTAATAGGATACAGAACAATCAACTCTCCTAGATCTTGCACTATAGCTATAAAAACCATACTAACGATAAAGGAATAAATAATAAGATGTGTAGGATCTTTAGTTATAAAAGCTCCGCTTTTCCCGAAAAGAAATCTAAGCAATAGCACTGCCTATAGTAATCATCTGTATAAATCTGTTCTCAAGAGAATCTCCAGGTTCCTTTATCTCGTAGGACAGTTAGCATAGACTACGTTTAGAGGAAGGGTAGGAAGGATAATTTCTTGGTATACGAGGAGAAAGAGTGTGTAATGGCTTTCCATCTGTGGAAGCCATGAACATACTTACTTCATAGCAATACTTGGTGCTATCGCTTGACTACTCTAACTTTCATGCTGCGCACTCCTAAAATCTATCACACATCTCACAAAACAACTCTTTTGATCTCTACCTCTCATTCATTCGTAACACCTTGTCCTCTTAATCAATTCACACCCGAGCATGTCGGGAAACAGAGCCAGGTACAGTGTTTCTAGAAGCGAGAGATCGATCTCGTCTCATTCCAAGAAGATGGTTCTAGCGTAGTCAGATAAAGATGGATCATTTGAGATTTCAAAGGATAGGTTTGATCAATCTTGACCTTCCATGTGGTAGGAAAATTGGATCCGGGTTTGACTCACATCACTCATATATCGAAAGATAGCCTCCTGAGTATCTAGATGCAACATCTTACACAAGCCCAAAACTGATCAGCATCACCAATGAAGTCTCTATGTAATGTAGAGCCTCGCTTCTTCACTTCTGCCTTAACGCCATCTCTTCTCCTCCATTCCCCTTCTTCTCACACTAAAACAACAAAGAACTGTAAACACTATAGAACTCACTACAAATGTCTAAGTCTCTGCTTCCGTATAGTCCCAAAGAGCTAAAAACAAGAGTCAACATGGTCTGATCAGATCCAAATACCAAGTCAAACAATAATCACCAATGGCTAGATCAATCTGCCAGTACCATTTTGGTTAATCTTCAGCGGGAAACGAGCACTACGAGCAAAGAATTCTTGTGAAGTGTTGGTGGTGTCAAATGATACGATGCAGCCATGGTCCTAGTGGAGTAAGTGATCGAGAAGTCTACGATCAAAACAGAGGAGACGAGACGGAAGTTTAGAAACACCTCTTAGTCTAAAACAACAACCATTCTTCGCAAGACATGTTGCACCAGACATGCATATTACCCTCTAAAGTGAAAACATACCCTTTCCAGCATTCCCTATACAAAAGAAGACTCCTCCGAAAGAAATGGACACTGTAACGAAATGCTTTTGACCCCAAATCTTCAAGTGCTTGAACTGAACCAAATTATCTCAACCTAGGAAAACGGGGCAAGGGACGCATTCAATCCTTCAAGAAGCTGATGCCCTTCTAGAAAACAGATATCGAGGGTAATGTCATAGAAGATGGACTCGGACGACCTTGCAGTATTCATCTCATGTTTCCATCGGCAGAGAAAAGCGATAAGACTCTTCTTGTCAATTCAGCGTCTGGGCGATTTGTGATCAAAGAGATGAAGATGAAGTACAGATTGCCCGACTTTGTTCTCAATTGGGCGCTTTCTACAAGACACATTCGCTTGATCAGTGTGTGAAAAGACGTATCGTTGAGAGTGTGTTCGATTGCAACCATACTGAACGTATTTCACATTACACACAAACGAATATGCTGATCAAAATTGTTAACTGGACTGTTTATTTTGTGATAAGGGTACCTAGCAATTGGAAACGAGACCCTCAACTGGTCAAAAGAAATAAAAGAAGAAGAAAGGTTCATTGTACCCAGAAAGAATCACTGTCCAGGACTGACCTCGACCCGCTCAGAACGCCACCCAGCCGCCGAATACACCATGCGAAACTGTCCAAGGTTTTCCTACATCTCGGCAGTCTTGTATCCAGCCTCTTCAGCACTGGCGGGCTTAACATCATCAGATTGTTGAGCAACAGCTGCGGCACCTTCTGAAGTTCCTGCAACACCCAGCTTGTCGCCTTTGTCTTCGGCTTCGCCCTGAGCGGCTGCTCTGACATCACTCTCAACAGCGACACCCATACTTGCGAACTTAGTCTCGACGTCGGCGACTCTACGCTTGAACTGAAGGCGATCGAAGAAAAGGCGTTGACGTTGGCGTTCCAGATCCCTGCGCTCTGTCTGCAGTAGAGTCTCCATCTCGTCGAATTGTTGCAGCTTAAGCTCTAGTTTTTGCATGTGAAGGTTGACTGCTGAAGAGACTAGCGAGCTGACGTGGCGTTCGGTGTGTGAGGCCAGAGCTGAGGAACGAGCAGCTGTGAGACTGAGAGCCAGTGTTGCTGGTGAAGATGCTGTGTCTTTGGCCTCCTCCTTAAGGGGCTTGGGGCTTGCGGATTGCTTCTCGGTTGCGGACTTGGGGTCAACCTCCATCGAGTCG
The DNA here is from genome assembly GCA_024195555.1 of Aureobasidium sp. EXF-12298. NCBI lineage: Eukaryota > Fungi > Ascomycota > Dothideomycetes > Dothideales > Saccotheciaceae > Aureobasidium > Aureobasidium sp. EXF-12298. The sequence continues at coordinate 32,396 of SWBJ01000284.1, read as the reverse complement.
TCGTCTTTCGATGCTTCTGGCTGTTCTGCAGAAGTCTCCTTCTCCTTCTCTGCGTCTGACGATGTCGAATCCTTCTCCAGAGTGTTGCGAAGTTGCTTTCTCATCTGTTCTACTGTCTTGCCAGCTGCAACAGCTGCCACTGTGGGATCAGCCAGACCGGCGAGGAAGCTCATGACAGACATGACCGGGTTATCTGCTTGTGAAAATGGGACACGGCCATTGCTCAAGAAACCCAGGTTGTTTGATGCACCATCAACTGTGTCCTCGCCCTCGAGGTACTTGTCCTCAATCTCGAGCTGCAAGAACTTGAGCACACACTCTTCCCTTGTACGGCTTCCGACGTGGTTGGCAATTTGTTCCCAATTCTCGTCAAACAGCTCCAGACCTTCGAGCAGTAGCAACAACTCCGAGTCGGCCCAGGGAGCCTCGCGATCGGCGATGGTTGTGTATTTCTCGTTTTCCAGCTTGGTGTAGTCGGCGGGACCGGTCGAGTTGGGGTATCTACCTTCCATGAAACATGAGGGGCAGAGGTCGAACTTGAGCAGAGCACCGTTCTTTCCGGCGACTGATGCTGGAGGGGCCTTTGCATTGTGGTAGCGCACACGAGTGCAGTCCTTGCCGCATGAGTAGCAGAAGTATTGCTTGCCGGGCTGTTTAAGCGATTCTTCGAGGTCGATGCCGTTCTCCTGTTTCGCGCTGAGGTCCTTTCCGGTGGACTCGTAGATGTTGCGTCTGACTTCCAAGTTCAAGTCTGATTTGATGGCAGGGGTAGCACTTGCTAGGCGGTCGGTACCAGGGTTGGCGCGTCCAGCGGTGACTGTCGAGTTGGGAGCAGGTTGGTGGGGCTGCAGGCCACGGGGAGTGTCGGCGGTGATGCGGAAGTGGCCAGTGAATGGCGGTGCGATGTTAGAAGGGCGAGTGTCAGGGTCGATCTGGAGGTGGTCAGTTTGATGATGGTCAAGTGGTGTGCGAGGAGTAAGCGTACTTGGTAGTTGATCAAGCCCCATTGCTCGAGGAAGGCGTGAAGGCGCATGATTGCGCAGACATCACCAGCCAGGTTGCGACGGCAGGCAGTCACAGTCAGGTATTCTTGAGGGTTGAGGCGGTATGTGTTGATCATGAAGTCGCGGTAGTCCTTGTAGACGGCAGGAGTCTTTGAGCGGTTGCGCGAGTTGAAGAACTCTGGCAGAGCCTTGCGTTCGAGGTTGTGTATTTGGTGCATGTCGAACCAGGCACTGTAGGAGGGCAGAATGATGGCGTGGGTTTGCTCAATCAGGTGTGAGCGAGCCGATGCCTCGGCTTGTGTCTTTGTTTGTTGCTGTGTGTCCTGGGCTTGTGTGACATCCATAGCATCCTCGGCGGTTTCTGCGACGTCCTTACCGTCGGCATCGGCCATGTCCTCGTCGTCGCCCTGTTGTCCATCTGCATCGGCAGGAGGGCCATCAGGCGCGTCTAGCGGCAGCGGCTTATCCGACGGCGATGTAGTGTTGGTGTCTTGGACGATTGACGTGTCCTCGGCATCTGCGCGGCCGAGTTAGTGTTGGGCGCAAAGCTGTTGGTCGACGAGTTGGTGTACCTTGAGCTTCCTGTTGCTGTTCCTCAATTTGTTGGTTCTCGGCGTGAATCATTTCATCAGACACAGCACCAGGCGCATTGACAGTGTCCTCGCTTGCAAGAGAATCCATGATGCGACAGTGTGGAGATGTGAAAACGCGTGTGTGGATGAATTAATGGATCGAGTTATGACTTGGTATGGACAGGGCCCGACGCGTCCAATCCTCCGCGCTTTGCTCCTCCGCAGACCACAAAGCCGGACTTTAGCCGTGTCTATATCCTTCACTAAAGTGAATGTTCGAGTACCTTGGCTAGGTATGAATACTTCAAGAATCGGTTTGAAGAAATGAAACGTGTTTAGGGTTGTTGCCTTTCGTGTAAGCCAACTTTTTGTGAAAAATGAAAGAATGTCTCCGATAGAGCAACATGGAAGAATGACAGGCATGTACTGGTTCGTTCCTTCCTTGAGCAACTCTTTAACTAGTGGGCATGGCAACGAGCAAAACCAATAAGCAGCCGTTCACATGATTGTAAATATGCCCAAGTCCAAATACACAGACTACTTAACATCATTTCTCAAGTTGGCAGTAGCAGTCCGGCGGCCCTCGGTGATGACTTTCTTGCACTGGGGAAGCTTCTTGGCCGACCTCGGCTTCGCTGTGGCCATCTTTGTATGCATGAAGCGGGGAGTTTCTCGAGTCTCTGAATTCCATTTTATTCCCACACATACCACAATGTTTTCAGCAGTACGACAAACCGCCTTACGGCAAGCCCGCTCATCATGCATGCGCCCTAGAGTCACAGCCCCTCTGTCGCGCGATGCCGCCCTCGCTCGCCTGCTCTCCACCCTGGCCGTCCTGGAACAAAAAGAGGGAAAGCTGAACATGTCATCGCTTGCTGCCGTGAGCGCTGCCATGAAGCTGGGTGGAGGTGTCACTGGCTTTGTCGCTGGATCAAATGTCAAGGCTGTTGCTGAAGAAGCTGCAAAGGTCGAGGGCCTTGAGAAGGTCATTTACGTCGACAATGCCGATTATGACAAGGTGTGTCATGTACCCTCGCCTCCCACTCGACCATGAACTGACACTATCTAGGGTCTACCCGAGAACTTTGCCCCCCTGCTCGTCGAGAACATCAAGAAAGGCGGTTTTACCCATGTCCTCGCCGGCCACTCTGCTTTCGGCAAGAACCTGATGCCTCGCGTCGCCGCCCTGCTCGACGTCCAGCAAATCTCAGATATCACAAACATCGAGTCGGATGATACCTTTGTGCGTCCCATCTACGCCGGCAACGCCATTCTTACCGTACAAACCGCCGATAGCCCCAAGGTCATCACCGTTCGTGGTACCGCTTTCCCCTCAGGTGCCGCAGAAGGCGGTAGCGCTTCTGTCGAAGAAGGTGTCGACTCCAAAGCCGCTTGCCCTACTGAATGGATCAGCGAGGATCTCGCAACCTCCGACCGCCCTGATCTCGCCACTGCCGAGAAAGTTGTTTCCGGAGGACGTGGTCTGAAGTCCAAGGAGGAATTCGATCGCATCATGCCTCCGCTTGCTGATGCTCTGGGTGCCGCTATTGGTGCTTCCCGCGCTGCTGTCGACAGTGGATTTGCAGACAACAGTTTGCAGGTCGGTCAGACTGGAAAGAACGTCGCTCCTCAACTTTACCTGTGTGCTGGTATCAGTGGCGCTATTCAGCATTTGGCTGGTATGAAGGACAGCAAGGTTATTGCTGCCATCAACAAGGATGCCGATGCACCAATCTTCCAGGTCGCTGATGTTGGTCTTGTTGGCGATCTGTTCGAGAAGGTTCCTGAGTTGACCGAGAAGCTCAAGGCATAGGTCAGTGAGAACACAGTGTGTTGTGTATGATTCCCATAAGTAGGCTGGGCGCATTTTTTTCTTTTTCTCGAATCTGGATAATCAAACGCATAGCAAAAAGATGAAAGCAATTCTTGAAGTCCCATTTTGTCACTCGACAGTCACGTCTTTTCTAGTTTGCACTATTGAGTTGCTTGTGATACTTTTGAGGTAGTGTTGATGCTTCTCCATTGAAAGAGGATTTGTATGATTCTCCTTCTCTCTCTGTATACCTTTTCCCTTTCTTCGTCTGCTCTCTAAGTAATGCTTCTTTGTTCCCCTTTTTCATCTCTGAGAAATGTTCACTTTGTCTTTCCTCTTCGCTTGCTATGAGCGTGCGTTTCTCTCTCTTCCCTTCTGCGCTCAAGGCATGACTTTCTCTTCTCCTTCTGTCTGTCTCCTTCTGTCTCAGTCTCTCCCTCTTCCCTGCTCACTGTATATCCCTCCCTCATGCTTAGAAGAGACTCATCAAACTCTGGAAAATCTCCTTAGCATCCTGCTTCACAGCCTTCCCCCCCGTCGCCAAATTAGCAAGCTGAATCTTCTTCTGCTGCAACTCGACAATCTTTTCTTCAAAACTGTTTGCCATGATAAATCTCCTGATATGCACATTGCGTTTCTGTCCCAAGCGGTGAACGCGGTCTATAGCTTGCATTTCAACGCCAGGGTTGAATTGGGGTTCCATCATGAAGACGTTTGAGGCGGCTGTGAAGTTGAGGCCTTGACCGCCTGCTTTGATGGAGACGAGACAGACGGTGATGGTAGCGTCGGATTTGAAGCGGTCGAGCACGGCGGTGCGGGCGGAGACGGAGAGTTTGCCGTCGAGGCGCAGGAAGCCGATACCATGCTCGAGGAGAGCGAGTTCGATGAGATCGAGGTAGGATGTCCAGCCCGAGAACACCACGCTGCGGATGGGAGGTTCGCCTATCTCCACCAGAGCACGGGATTCTTCCACATGGCGTTTGAGGTGACCAATCAAGGCTTTGACTTTAGTATGTGGGCCACCGTATTCGATTCCCTTCTTACTCTTCACCTGACCCTTTTTCTTTTGACGGGCTTCAAGGTCTTCGTCGATGGATTTTTGGCTGATGGGGTGCAGCACGGCTTTGACGTATTGCTCGCATTGAGGGCAGGTTGCGTAGTTATCTTGGGTTTGGGTGCTGCGGAGATCGTTCCAGTATCTGTCTGAGCAGGCTGGGCATACGAGATGCAGACAGGGAGTCAAGTAGCCGATTATGTCTTCGGTTTCGTCTTCGCTGTCGGAGGTGTCGCTGCTGTTTCCGGGGGGAGGCTCGAGTTGACCGATGCCGTTTGTGCAGCAGGAACACACGTCCATGGTGCTTTCGCGAAGCAGGTAGAAAGTATCGTAGATTTGTTCCTTGGTCATGACTGCATTTTCTGCATCACCTTCTTCGCCGAGATCTATGGCTGTCTCGTACGAAGTACCTTGCAGCACCTTCATATCGTCTTCGCTCAGCAGCTCTCTTCCATGAGCACAAACCAATCTCAATCTGGTGATGTTGACCAGAACATGAGCGTAACTTCTGCCTCTGAGACGGTCATTTCCACGCGTCATGGCGCGAACCTTCTTGTTAGCATCTTTGGCAAAAGCATCGTACAAAGCCTGCTCTTCAGATGAGAAGTCCAGACGCACAATCTCCTCAAGACGATCAGGTAGATCGATCTTGTCCTTAGAACGTCTGAGAGTGATGCTGGATACGAGAAGGCGAAGGTTGTCAAGCACTTGAGGGTCACCAGCTTTGAAAGGTGCCATGAAATGCTTCTCAAAGATACCCTTGTCGGAGAAGGGATAGATCTTGAGGAACTTGACGAGAGCACCAAAGTCATCGAGTTTGTTCTGCACGGGAGTGCCAGTAACTGCCCAACGACGCTTGCTGACCAATGCGCATGCGGCCTTGAATGTGGTGGTGTTTTGAGTACGGATGGAGTGCGCCTCGTCCAGGACAATACGGAACCATGCGATTTCTGCGAGCGCACTGTAGTTCTTGGACGAAGAGGTGAACTCGCTGGCGGCAGTGCTGTAAGATGTAACAACAATGTCGTACTGAGCCAGGATATCGAGATCTTGCTCTCTCTTGCTGCCATGGTACATGTAGTATCTGACCTTGGCCTTGTCGAGATGTTGACCAATTTGCTCTTGCCAGTTCGAGATGACTGACTTGGGACAGAGAAGTAAGGTACCGCCAGATCGACGCACGACATCTTCGTTGACTTGATCGCTGTCGTCCAGATCACCAGCGCCAAATGCTCTGGCCTCTTTGAGTGTCGAACAGATCAAAGAAAGAATGGAGAGTGTCTTGCCCAAATCCATCTGATCGGCCAGAAGGCCACCCAGAATAGGACTGACCTTCTTGAGTTCGTCGCCGGTGATCACGTTGTACCAAGCTCTGCTGCCGTCCTTGCGAATTACAAACTTCCAGAGTGGATCCTCCTCAGGTGGTGTAGGTGTCTCGTGCTTGGTCAAGAACCAGAGAGCTTGCTTCTGATGTTGCATAAGCTCCGTCTTGACGAGCGTGGCATCAGCTTCAGCTTCCGGTGGTTCCTCTATCTTTCCAAGTCTGTCGAACATGGAAAGAACATCACTCTTGATTTCCTCGACGGTACGGACGCGATAGCTGGCCGTTGACTGAGCTGCGACGATGGTGGAAGTCTTGCTTCTGGGCACGACGTTATAGTTAGGAACGTGTGGGTTGAGGACTTCGGTGCCATGTGCGATGACCGTGGGTTTGTACAAGAAGATTTGGCGTTGACTGAGGTGGCGTCCGATTCCGACGGCAGCTTCGGCGGTGCTGTAAAGGGTGATTGAGATGTCCAAAGACTTCGAAATCGATTGACCAGGTTCCTCGCCGGCCGCCTTGGGGCGTTCCTTCAGGAGGGGAGCGAGGCGCATCTTGAGGTTCGCGTTCTTAAGTAATGGCGCGATAGCGCTAGCGGTGATAAGGTCGAGCTTGCCAAATTCAATCTGCTTGCCATCCATCGCGAGGTAGGTCTTCTCCTGGCCTACGCGAGGCTGTAGCGACATCTTGGCTGGAGGCCAGTTTTCCGAGTGCTTGCTCAAAGTCCTGTTGGCAGCGGGAACCTTGTGTGCCATGACCTTTGCGGTGATGGAGCCGAGACAGATCTCACGCTTCGGATCTTGGGCAGTCGACTTTGACGACACCACTTGAACTTCGTCTTCGTCCTCTGTGGCAGTGAGATCAATTGCCGCGGAAGGTCCTGCTTCGCGAGCGGCTTGATCACGCTGTTCCTTGAGGTACTGGCCAATGACGCCGCTCTTGCCGACCTTGAAGTTTGCGTTTTGTTTGGAGGCATCGTCGATCTTCTGCTTCTTGGTGACTGGCTCGGCCTCACGATCTGTCAGATTGAACTGTCGTTCCATGAAGGAACCAACTCCAGTTGGCTGTTCGTCGTGTGCTTCATTGTTGAGATCGTCCTGATCTCTCTTCTTGCCTTCAGGATATGTTAGACTTTCTTCCATGGTGGGCGTGGAAGAGCAGACGGAGATTGGATTGAAAGTGTTGAGATGATAAGTGGCTGTTGTGTAGTGGATAGAATGGATGATAGATGAGATGAATAGTAGATGAGATGGATGGTTGTGTTGAGTGGTGGATGAGGTGGATGAGATAGATGATTGATGTAGAAGTAATCGTGAAAAGAGGAGTGGAAGTGGAAAAAGAAGCAAGTAACAGTGAGTGTAGTAGGCAAAGGCTCAAGTGATTTCTAGAAAAGCATAGTGAATAGATGTGAATAGTGACAAAAGTTGATAGCAAGAATATGAAGCCAACTGAATAATCCGAACCGTCACTTACTGGCTGCCGCTGCTGCTGCTGCTTTACGAGCCGCCTTCGGATTGAGCAGTGCCGCTCGCTGCGCAGCGTTCATTTCACAATAACAGGACAAGTGCACAATAGGACTCGAACATGCGATGACAATAATGACTGATGGTGAATGAAGAAACGGATGGAGAGGCAGGTGAATGTTTGTTTCACCGAGTCCGCAGGAGATCTGGGGCAGCAGCACCCGTTATCGTCGTTGTCGCCAGCCTCTCAACGAGATTGAGATGCACAACGTTGGTACCTGTAAAGATCTACTCGAACATGCTGGAACTCAGAGTCGCTCGACTGAGTAACTCTGGTGCTGATTCGATCGCCTTGCTCTTTCAGTTCCTATTCATTGTGGTGCCAATGTTTGTGCTGAAGCTTGTGATGTCGCCACAGCCCATGTTGCTTTAAGACCGATTTATCCCGAGTCTCCTGTCGAGTGCTCTGTCGAGTCCATTGTTCACTAAATTCTGTTTCATTCTTGTTCTGGCATCCGACCACAAAGTGCCGATTAGCCATTCGAACGAGTTTGGCCTTTGGAAGAGCCCGATATCTCGAGTCAGGGTCACGGCTCACCTTTCTCGGACTCAGAGAAAAACAACGAGCATAGTAATCGGTATTCCACCAAAAACCAGCCCAATACCACAATGCGCCATGTCAAAAGACTGTCATCAATCATTCGTTTCTGGTATCCTATGTATACACATGCTATCTTTACAGCGCCGTGCAATGCTGCCCACTCCATGTTTGAGCCTTCCCATACCCGAACCAAATCCGGAACGCCGAGGTATCATGCCATCCTAGCACCAAGTAAACACAGGAGCCCTGCCTTTGACCATCTCAATCCTCTCAACAATAACCTTTCTCCTGTAACCCTCTTGATCCTCCGCTGCAGCAAAACCAAGATCACCATCCAACTCTGCATCATCAACATCAATTTCGTCATGTCTCTTTCCGATAGCAAAAGAGAACCTTCTACGTTCTCCGAGGTTGTCGAAAAGTCTTCTTGTCTCGTCAAGACTGAGTCGTGATTTTGAGCGAATCGCGACGGGACGTTTGGATCTCGATTCTTTTGCAGGGTCGAAGGTGAAGCCTTGTACACTAGACGGTGACAGAGGAGCATTGTCGTCTTCGCTTCTTCTAACGTCGCCATTGCTGTTCTGTCGGGAGAGATTGAAGCGGTTGTTGTGCGGGTGATCGGGTCCAAGAAGATCGGTCTGTAACTTCAATGGAGGCGCTGAAGCATAGGCAGCACCAATGTCCATCTCTTCTTCTTCTCTGATGCCAGGGACCTTGATGACATCTGTGTGCTTGTGACGAAGGTCGTTTGATGGTCGCAGAGGAACGGCTACGGGGATCTCAACTAGATCGTCCCAAACACAGACTCGAGCACGTCTCGTCAATTCTAGAGGACCATGATCCGGCGTCTTGAGGGTCTCTACAACATTCCATGCCTGTCCTTTCATGACGGCGATTTGACGAGCAAACATCTTCTCCTGGAAGTCGGCATCTTGTTCGAAGCACTTGCGCAAAGCAACCTGAGTCTCACTCCACCACTGCTTGGATGTAAGCAGAGGGAGGAAATGTTGCTTGGTCTTTTCTGAGAATGGGCGGCCAATCAGAGAAACAGGCAGGAATAGCCAGCCGAATGGGAAACTACGCCAGGCGTCGGGATGCTTCCAAGGCCATGACAGACTATTGTCGATAGCACCAAGAGTCACAGAAGCAGAAGATCGTGAGTTGGTTTGACCGCCAGCAGTCATCGTCTCTTGTCTTTTGTATGGATCAGCCTGTCCATTTGTTGACATGTTGGGTGGTTCGAGAACGATCTCAGCTGTTTGAGTCTGCTGATCAATCCTTATCATCCAGTTGTCAAGTCCACGATCGGTGTTGCGCATAATGTAATCCAGGATGACTAGCTTTTCCAGCTGTTCACGGAGCGACTGTTGAAGAGCAGGCGTCCAGAAAACATTCCGAGAGCGTTGGCGGTCGGTATACGGTACTTGCGAACCCCCCATATCTTCATCCTCATCATCAGAAGGAGCGCCTCTAGGTCGACAGTCCTCTCCCCATCTCCTCCTTTTCCGCCTTGGTGCAGCATCTGTACGAAATCCTGAGTTATGTTGATCTGGCCAAGGGTGCTCCTTCAGAAAAATGTTTGCATCCTTGAAGCCTTTGAGGAAGACCTGGAAACTGCCTTGTTTCTCAGGGAAGGGCTTGCCTTTGCGATAATGTGCACGTCTGTCCCAGAAGTCATAGAAGAAGGCCTTGGAGGAGAGAGTAACGACATCTGTGTAAGGAACCAGATTTGTCCGTAGACGACTATCCAGAATATATGCGGCGGCCTCGGAGACATAGCTGAGATTGGGAATGAGACATGCTCGTCCAAAAGCGAACGGGAAGAGGTTTCGGTGGATCCATTTTGTCCATTTGGGGTTCTTTGATGCATATGGTTCTTCATCCTTTGGCTTGAAGACGCCAACAATCTTGCCGGAGGTGCTTCTCGCAAAGTAACTTCCAGAACTGCCCTGAGAGATGAGCTTGGGCTGCATGCCCATCTCGATGGCGACCCTGACGCTCTCCACAATGTCCTCGAACTCGCTCTTAGATATCCTGTCCTCGCTAGGTTCATCGGGTTCTGAGGCTAGTGTTTCGGCTGTCACGGGTCTGATCCAGTCAGGAGCCACGAATACCGAGTGGTGTATCTCCAGATGCTCCTCCTCCTGTGATTTGCCCTTGACCTTGCGGATCTTGAACTTCTGAGCGATCTCTTCAGCCCACTTCTCCAGTCTCGCATTGATGGCCTTGATGTCGACTCCAGAGTTTGTGCGTCGTCGTCGGTGATTCGAGGGTCGAACTTCGGGCAAGTCCATACGCTCGCGGCGTTTTGGTTGTATAGGCGCATATGTGGTACCATCCGCGTCGACCGAAATGCGGGACTGGCCTTGGTGGATATCCTCATCGGAAAGCAACGAGTCGTCGTCCGCCTCTTCTGCCTGGGCAATTCTGGCATACCCAGACGTGGCTGGTCTGGACTTGCCCATTTTGAACGATCGGTGGGTGTTGTCGAGGTAGACAGGTGGCCAGTCCTATGTGATCACCTGTGTACAGCTTGAACACGAATGTCGATGGAATGACGATTGGAGACGCCAAGCTTTGTCCCCAGGAACCATACAGGGGTTAGATTGATCGGCTATCAACACCAGAGACTTGGGACGTTCGACTGTTGCAAGATCATCACCCTCTATTATTACATGTATTCGATCATAGCATCCCCTATTGATAGGGTTATACTACAATCTGGGTCGAAATTCGCAAAACAGGTCGTTTCTCAAACGAATGAAGTCGTGAATCGCATTCAATACCACCCAAAACGAGAGTTAAAGTGATGCTTGCTATAAGAAAAATGAACCGAATGCCCGACCTTAATCAAGCCTTGTACAGACAATCCAAGAACCCAGCAGCCAAATCCTCAACGACACTCTTATCAGGCAGAGCACCAGCAACACCGTAGAGAGCAGCCGCGTCTCCCTTCTTGGTGATGCTTTTTCCTTGTACCAAATCCTGTCTCTGCTTCTCCCACTCATCGGCAACACATGTTTCGAGATCGTTGAGGAGATCTTCGATGACAGGCACAATGGGCAAGGTAACGGCAACGTGGATGGCGCCAGGTGACTGCAAAGCGTTCAAGTGCCAGCCTTTGGCACTCATGCCATCGGCAATGTTGTAAATGTCCAGAGTGTTGGAGGAGAAGGCTACCACTGAGACCAGAGGTTTGCCTAGGATATAGAGGTGAGTGCGCAGGGAGTCGCGGCTGCGTAGTCCCTCAGCAAGTTTCTTCGCAGCGCCGACTATGGAGTGGCAGGAGGTGATGTAGCCTTGTTCGCCTACACTCATCATACTTGCCCAGCAGCCTGCAATCAAGGCGCCGGGTCTGCTGCCTGCCATGGATGGAGAGGCATACACGCCTCCGCTCCAATCCGGAGAAATAAAGTATTGGTATTTGCGCAATGCGGCACTGCGGTATAGTAATGTGCTGTTGCCCTTGGGTGCGAAGCCGTACTTGTGTGTATCGCAGGATATAGAGGTCACACCTGGGATGCGGAAGTCGAAGGGTTCGGTATCGTAGCCTGCACGCTCGAGGAAAGGGACCAGGAAACTACCCAGACAGCAGTCGACGTGTAGAGGGATGTTTCTGCGGAGAGCGAGGCGAGAGAGACCGGGTATGTCGTCAATGATTCCGTGGGGGAAGTTTGGGGCAGAGCCGACAAGGAGGACAGTATTGCTATTGAGCAAGCGAGAGACGTGAGACAGAGATGCTCTGTAGGAAGGTGCTGGGCAAGGTACATAGTGAACCTTGACGTTGAAGTAAGCAGCTCCTTTGCGGAAGGCGGTATGTGCAGTCTCTGGCAGAATGATCTCTGGCTTGGTGACTCCGCGCTCAATGCGAGCCTTTTCTCTGGCGCTGAGCACAGCCATAATGATGGATTCGGTACCTCCGCTGGTCGTGACACCTGCAGCATCGGCGGGTGCATTGAACATGCCCAGAACCATTGCCACGACCTCAGCCTCCATCTTTCTGACTCCAGGGAAGACGTCGGGGTGGATGGGATTGGCGACGCCAAATTTACCAAAGGCTTCCATCTGTAGCTCTTGGAGTTCCTTACCGCCGTGGTATACAGCACCTGATACTCTGCCGTCTTCCCAGCGGGTGTGTTCCATCTCATGTAGTTTCTCCAGTTCAGCGCGCACTTGCTCAGGACCCCAGCCTGCTGCGGGAAGTGCTGTGTATCTTGTGATGCCGGGTCCAGAAGGCACAAGTTTCTTTTCCAGCTCGTCCAGGGATTGCTTGATCTCAGCTTGCACTTTGCCCCTCACACCCGGGAGTCTGAGGAATATGCGGTAGAGAGACTTGCGGACGGCGGCATAGCCCATCTTCGCACTGGCGACAGGTCCATAGCCGTAAAGATGAATAAAAGCGACTCGAGAGTATCGTACAATGAACAACAAAAAGAGCAGGTTGCGGACTCTGCGATAACTGTAGTCAGTGTTTGCGGGCAGAATGCAGGCTTCATATGAACATACAGATCGACCGTCGTCTTTGCTAGCTGCCGTCTCGCAGCCGGTGTGCGGACGTTGATCACTTGTGTAATGCTAGGTGCCATGATTGTAGCCACCTTTGAGTCAGATAGTCAAAGAGCCATGTCGTGGGAAGAGCGATGGCATAAATAATTGGGCACCTGGATGGATCCCCGCTTGTCTAGCCATCCGTCATCGCCTCGTGCCCGTCAGGGTCCGCAAACCATTCCCAAACAGGTTATTCTTGCGAAAGCTTGTTATATCACAAAACCATACCACTTTCAGGCGAGTCCAATTCCCATCCGAGTGTTTCAATCATATCGTGTCAGTTCATAATCGTGTCATAACAATACATGCAGGAGTCAAAACTCTCAATCTCCTTGCGCCTTTCGCAACTCTTGCCTTCCCAGTGCCGCATCCACTGATCCACCCCGCCTTCCATTATCAAATGGGGTCGCTACTGTGGTAGCAAACTGCCGAGCAGGAATCTTGCGCTCAAACAAATCATCCAAGTCTGCACACGTACGCCCCTTGGGTTCAGGCAATCGATAATATGCCCAGACCGTAGTCAAAAAACAAACACCTGCCCAGAACAATCCTGTCTTCGCGCCCCAATCCCATGCTGTAGGGTTCAGCATATGAGGTGTTAGTACATTGTTGACGATGTTTGCCACCAGATATGCATTTCGTGCCAGCACCATTGTCTTTTGTCGTAATCTGGTCGATGAGATTTCCGAGACGAACGAGTAGGTTAGTGGTCCGACTGTGATGTCGTAGACGAAGACGTAGACCAGGAGTAACGCCCCGGTGGCCCATGATGATGGCTGGTTCTTGGGTCCCACGCCGATAAATCCAATGATGAGCAGAAGTACCATCATGACGACCTGTCCCACGATGAATAGTGTTCGGCGTCCAACCCAAGGTAGCAAAGCCCATGCGATAAAAACTCCCACAGCGCCGAGTCCGTATTGTGCCATGGTAAGGTCGAATGAGTACTCCGTACTCAATCCGGCACGTTCGAAAAAGTAAGAGGAGAATGCCATAATGCCTCCACCACAGAGAATCTGGATCATCCAGACCATGCAGCAGATTTCCGTTCGCCGGAGCTCAATGCCCTTGAAGCAGTCCATATATGATGTGCCCTGTGTGACTTGTTTCTCCATCTCGTTGGTGTGTATGATGGCTGCCACTGCTTTTTGGCTGTCGAACGCCTCGCGACCTCCTCTGCTCATCAGTCGGTTGATTGATCTTTCCGCGTCTTCGATGCGACCTTGTCTGACAAGCCACCAAGGACTTTCTGGCGCCAGAAACATGCCTACGGCAAGTGGAACTGGCCAGATCCATTGCAAGGCATACGGGATTCTGTATCCCCATTGATCTGTCCGGTCGACGAGCGCTCGAAGTACGCCTGAGCCTATGATCTGGCCCATGACCTATCTCATGTCAACAACTGGTATAAAACCAAGCATGCGTGCTGTACCTACCCAACAGAGATTCACATAAGAAGTAAGGTATGGCCTCAAGTCCATTGGGACTACCTCAGCTGCGTAAGAAGGGGTGATGGTTTGGAAGACGCCCCTGGAAAGTGTGTCAGCAATGGACAAACTCAGGACTCGGATGTTCGTAGCTCACCAAGGTATACCGCAAAGAATTTGACCAACTAGAAGAACATGAATATTAGGAGAAAAGAAAGTGATAAAGATGAAGCACGACTGGATCATGGTCAGCGATAGTGGTCAGCAATTGAAAAACTAAAGGCACTCACCACAAGAGCCAGAGCACCGATGATCGTCCATCGCTGTCCGTACTTGTCCGCAAATATACCAGTCAAGGCGAGACCTATCATCTCACCAATACAAGTGCCGTTGGTGAGACCTGTCTGCCAAGCTGCTGGGACCTGGTAGCTCCCATCCGCAGTGAGTTGACCATACTTCTTGGTGAATGCTGGAAAGGCAAAGAAGCTGAAGATGACCTGGACTACGTCAGCTTTGAACTCGAGAGGGACCAATATCTAGACTGACCACCAAGTCATAGCCTTCCATGACGATACATGTTGAAGCCAAAACAGACCAACCTATGGCTTTCGGGTACGACTTCACTGCCGACCATAGTGTCATGGCGTGCTCTTCTTCGAGTGCTGCTTGAGCTCTTTGTAGAACGAGATTTGTGTCTGTTTCCGATCCAGTTGAACCCGAGCCACGTCGCTCGCGCAGAGAAGCCGATATTCGACTGCATAAGACTCAGCAATTGCAGTCAGTATAGGAATAGTTAGACCCGTACCCATTCATCTTGTCGGTCGGTTTACCCCCTTGTGTCACATCGTTGAGGTTCTGCATGGTAATATGTTCTGTCCTTTGACCGGTCTCAGCTGGCACTCCCGAGGCAGGTTTTTGGCCGCGGAGAACGTATTTGGACGGCTCAGCCATGACTGACACGTCAATAGCGGATGTCACGCGACGAGCACATGGATCTTGAGGTAGAAGAGGAAATGAACGGGTGAACGAGTGTTAGGAATTGAGCAAGCAGAGGATCAAGACCGGGACAGCCAAACGCGACTGAGACGGCCGTAGTGGGAGGTACGTGCTACATACAAATACTGCGCGCAAGAGAACGGCGTGGCGTGGAACAACCCCCCAAAGTTAGGCCAGTTCTAGCGGAAATGCGCATGTGCCCCCGAGAGTTTAAAGATACGAGTATCCTGCACTCCTGGCAAATTGGCTGGCACATTTACCTGGTTGGAGATCCCCTGCGAATATTTGTCGAGAGACACATCTGGAGTGCTTCTTGTCGGCTCGAGATAGATCGTGACATCAGGTGAAGACACCCTTCTTCGTGCTTTCGAAGGCCGTTCTAGCCTGGAGCCGGATGACCTTTTCCTAGTTTCAACGATGGGTGGGAGCGGGGACATCCCTCCCGCCATCGGGGAAGTGGGAAAGGGCGGTCTTGGCACCAACCATTTACGCACGGCCGTTATGTTCCTCCGCAGTTTCTCTCTCAAGAGTCAGAGTCAGAGTCACAGTCACAGTCACAGTCAACATTTCATCCAACAAGCTTCATGTTCAATGCTGTGAGCAAAAGCGAGAATGGAGACATGCTATCTGCCAAACGCCAAATCCTACCTAGCAGAAAAGACGACAGGGTGATACTACATTTCGACTGTATGTACAGTCTATTGACCTGCATAGAACAATACACATACAACCTGCAGCTTGCTGACTCGGCCGCCCAAAGATGACTGCTTTTACGCTTCGGTCTTTGAAGCTGAGAATCCAGTCCTAAAAGAGAAGCCTCTAGCTGTACAGCAAAAACAAATCATTGTACATCTGCCAATACATGCATTTCTGGAACGAGTATAGAAAGAGACTGATCAGGCAACCTACAGGTCACCTGCAACTACGAAGCCCGGCGAAGAGGACTGCACAAATTACAGCTCATAAAGGACGCTCGCCAGATATGCCCAGATGTGATCATTGTGCTTGGTGAAGATATCAGTCGCTTTCGAGATGCAAGCAAGACGTTGTATCAATTCCTTCGCAGCTTTTCCTGGAATGACAGAGCCGAGAGACTAGGTTTTGACGAGGTAATTGGGTTGTAAGTGCCGTCTGAGATCTTGCTGATGAAGTCGATACTCAACAGGTGTGGCTTGATGTCACTGACATGATTGAATACAACACGTCGTTGTTAAACCCGCATGATCTGACACAGTCGTTCTTTGTCCTGCAGAAAGACGATCCCACCCAAGGATTCTCTTTCGACGCTACCTGCTACGCGGGTCCCACATTCCCAGATGACGCGTCTACGAATGACACGGTCTTGTCTCTGAGGCTAAAGCTGGGCTCTCATCTAGCCTTCCACCTTCGCAATGAGCTTGAGAGGAAGACAGGATACACATCAACTGTCGGCATATCTACCTCCAAGCTCCTGTCAAAACTCATTGGCAATATGCATAAGCCAAAGAACCAGACGACGCTCATACCTCCATATCTTTGTCAAGAGGGACTGGTAAGCAGTGTTGAATCTTTCATCGATGACTATGAAATCGGCAAAATTCCTGGTATTGGGTCAAAACTTGCTTACAAGATACGCCAACACATCTTGCAGCATGAACCCGACTTCGAGAAGGGTCTTGTCTATGGAGGAACCAAGGAGAATGTGACCGTGAAGGATGTTCGTCTTGCTGATGGCATGAGTCCAGACATACTGGAGAAGGTACTGGCCGGCCCTGGTTCCCCTCATGGTATCGGCATCAGGATCTGGGCGCTCTTACATGGTGTAGACGACACAGAGGTGAGCTTCGCGAAGGCTGTGCCCAGTCAGATCAGCATCGAAGACAGCTACATCCGTCTTGATACTCTGCCCGAAGTGTTGAAGCAGCTCAAGATGTTAAGTTGCAGTCTCATTGAACGGATGCGTATAGACCTTGTCACATCTGACGACGAGGAACCCGATCGATCTCCACACGATATCGAGCTTGAGCATGATCAACTCGCTGAAGGCAGTATTGCTGATCCTCAAAACGGACACACGCTGTTCAAGACAGAGTCATCAGTGAGGCTTACGAATTCAAGAGTCAAGTCAACAGGCAGATGGCTTGCTCATCCCAAGACCATCCGCTTATCTACCAGACCTCGTTTGCCTCTCAATCCAGACGGCACTCGATCTCGAAGCTTCAAGCGCATCTCACACTCTGCGACCTTGCCAAACTACGTTCTTTCTTTGATGGACAGTGTTGATGTACTTGCTGAAAGACTAGTTCATGATACACTCATAGGCATGTTCAGAAAGCTTCATCCGGAGAAAGCTGGCTGGAATTTGAGTCTGGTCAACCTCGCTGTGACAAACATGGCAGAAGCAGGTGGTGAGAGCAAAACTGCTAATGGTCGCGATATCAGCAGCATGTTCAGACGTCAAGAGAGCGTCCACAAGGAGTTCACTGCCTATGCTGATGAGCAATTGAAACCCCAGGCAGAGTCGATCCTTCAAATGAACGTAGAAGAGTCTAGGTCTCCTACCGTTGACTCAACTTTTGAAGTGGAAGACAACAGTTGGGTGGAAGAAGAGGATGAGGACAACGAAAGATGCGGTATCTGTGGCATGTCAGTACCCTTGTTTGCTATGCCAGCTCACATGCGGTTCCATGAGGTTGTCGAATAATGGATAGGCTGGTCTAGAGAAACTACCAGTACGGTTGAGGTCGACGTTGTCGTCGAGACCGTCGATGTTGTCGAGATCGTCGATGTCGTCGTTGTTGTCATCGTCGTTGTCATCGTCGTTGTCATCGTCGTTGTCGAATCCAGGTAGTTCTTAGACTGTGTAGGTCAGTTTCCATGCCGACAGGCCAACCAAGTAAGGTAGGCCATGGGTGCCAGTCGAGTCACAAAGACATCCTGAGGTCGTCCGCACAGATACATACAACTTCCGAGTGGCTCTACTGAGGAGGTTGCTTTGATACAGAGGCTATCTTAGTCTAGACTTGACCAGTTCGTACCGTCGTCTTTGCAGAGTTGATCTTCGTCGTGGAGTCCCTCGACAGAGTCCGGAACATACTGGTCAACAGTGCAAGCGTTCACTTGCCTACGGCCGGAGCATTCACACGTAGAGAGGCGCCAAACTCTTTATTTTCGAATCTCAAGAACCGCCTTTCCTCTTCCTCCACATCGACTCTGTTCACGACAGCCCATCATCAACATGCCTTGCAGAGACGAGACGCACGAACACAACTGGCCTAGAGAAGGCACACTTGAGATCAGCAAGTGCGAGATCTTTTGTGGCTACTGTACTGGAGATGATGCCAAAGTGGTGTACCCGCGTCACTGGGACCTGCGCGCTCATATCAGAGACTTGCACGCCCGTGGTCAAGGTCTGGCTATCATAGTGAGCCCTCGCCCTCCCAAGCCGTAAGCAAAGTCAGAAATCACATCTCATCTTCAACAGCTAACACAATCTAGTCATGTTAGCACCACACCTGCCAAGCGCAAGCACGCAGAGGTTGAGGAGAGCGACAGCGAGGAGGCTGAAGACTCCGATGAGAACGAGAAGGAGGATCCTGAAGATGAAGACTACGAAGACGACAGCAGCAATAAGAAGAAGGGAAAGGCCAAGGCTAAGACTGGATCCAACACCAAGGCACCTGCTGACCCCATCGCCGGCAACGACAACGAGATCACCACATCGTCGCAGCCTCCTCTTCGTCTCGGTGCTAAGCCTATTGGTAAAGGCAAGAAGGATTCCAATATTAAGAGTCATGCTGCTTCCTTCAACCCTGTTGGACCCAAGCCAGGTCCATCCAAGCGTGTCAGACAGGCAACTGCCATGGGCCCTCCAGGTTCGATTCCTGTGAACAACTTTACTGGACCTCTTCATCAGATGCCTCCGTAAGTCTTTTTCTCGATCAAGACTACTGAAGAGTCCATCTAACAGTTTCAGTATGGCTCAGCAACAGTACCAGCAGCAGTATCTGAACCAGATGCAAAGACTCGGAAGAGCTGCCAGTGCACCCATGAACGTTCCTGGCCAAGGATTCGTAGGCCATCCTCAGCAGAACTTCAACAACGCCCAACGTCCTGCTGGCAATATGGGTCCTCCCCCTGGCCGTATGGCCCCTTCCGTCGGTGACATGGGCTCTCGTCCTGGTAATATGGGCTCTCGTCCTGCTGGCAACATGCCTACTCAGAACTATGGTCGTATCAACCCCGCCACCGGTCAACCTATGCCTCCCGTTCAACCTATGCCCTCCGGTCTCCCAGCAGGCCAAAACATGCCTCGCCAGACAACCAGCGGAGCCTTCTACAACTCCAACCCCGGCTTCATCACTCCAGCCTACGGCTCACCCAACCGCCAACACCTTCGCGATGTAACCCATCACATGCTCACCAACGGTCAGTTGCCCGAATTGGCTGTCATCATTCACTATCAGCAGGAGATTGAGTACATCCGTCACTTGCATGTCAATCGCTTGATGATGACTGAGCGGGATCAGTTGAGTGCGCATCTTGTGCATCTTGTGCAGGAGCAGGTGGCACTGTCGCGTGTGGAAGTCTCTTTGGAGGCTATCGAGCTTGTGTTGATGCAACATGGCCTGATTGCTGCACCTCGCTTCTCTGGTGGACAGGGTGGCGGTGGTCAACGCCCTGCCTTTCAGCAGGCTGGCCCTCAGCAGGGCCCCTCGCAGCAGGGTGGCCCTCAACAGGGTGGTGTGCAGCAACCTGCTGCCCCCCCTGCCCCTGATATCACCGAGGAGCCTGCCCCCTAGGGCCTCCTGCCATCTCCCATGAAGCGTTAGATGTAAAGTACGGTAAAAAGTCACGGAGAACAAGGATTCAGTAGCAGTACCAGAGAAACAATGTATCATACGTTCATAGCCTACAACTGTTCATTCACAAACAAGCCAGCCATCCCCATTCCCGTTCCAATACACATACTAGTCAGTAGAATCTGCTTCTTCTGCCTCCTACACTCACTCAACCCAGTAACAATCTGTCTGGCTCCCGTAGCTCCCAACGGGTGTCCCAAAGCAATAGCTCCACCACGAGGATTCATCTTGTTCCAATCTACTTTGAGTGTATCTCTGCAGTATACAGCCATGGAAGCAAAGGCTTCGTTGATCTCAATGACATCGATATCGTTGATAGTGATTTGGTGCTTAGCGAGAAGCTTTGGGATAGCGACGGTGGGGCCAATGCCCATGATGCGGGGAGCGAGGCCGGCGACGGTGGCGCCCACGAATTTGGCGAGGATGGGTTGGCCGAGCTCGAGGGCTTTGGAGCGTTTCATGAGGAGGACGGCGGCGGCGCCGTCGGTGACTTGGGAACTGTTGCCGCCGGTGCTGCGGTCGCCGTAGTCGGGGAAGGCAGGGCGGATCTTGCCCAGAGATTCAGCAGTGGTGCCATAGCGGGGGCCTTCGTCCTTGGTCAATGTGACGTTCTTGACTTCGCCGGTCTTGGGGTCCTTTGACTTGACGGTGATGGGAGTGATTTCATCATCGAACCAGCCTGCCTTTTGAGCAACCTCAGCTCTACGGTAAGATTCCGCAGCGTATTTATCTTGCTCTTGACGCGAGATATTAAAGTCCTTGCCCACGTTCTCAGAAGTTTGACCCATGGGTTGCAAACAATCAGCAGCGTTCTGATTCGCATTAACAATTTCATCAGCGAAAGGGCGAGTAAGGCGGTCACCGCCATCTGTCATGGATTCAGCTCCAATGGCAACGCCAATCTCAATGGAGCCGGTCATGATCTGATTGGCGATATCTTGGGTGGCTTTGAGACCAGAGCTGCAGAAACGGTTGGTCGAGTATGCGGATGTGCTGACAGGGAAGCCGGCGGCGAGGCAGGCGGCGCGGATGTAGTAGGCGGCTTTGGCGTCTGAGACGTTGCCTAGACAGATATCTTCTACCAGTGCGGGATCGAGGTTTGATTTCTGGAGGGTTGTTAGTTGTGGCGAGGGCTGGGGGAGCTTGAGAGCTGGAATTTACCTGGACGACTTGCTCGAGTAGCTTGAAGACGAGGCCATCGAGTTGGGTGTCTTTGAAGCCTCCCTTCTTGGCTTTGGTCAGAGGTGTGCGGATGGCGAGGGTGATGACAATATCGTCGGGGTTCTTTGATGTGCTGGCATTGACTGTCAGTTCTCTCCACGGGGTTTAGATGGCGGGGCAAGGGTAGCTTTACATGGTGTCGAGAGGGCTCTTGCCGGGAGTGATGTGGCGGAGCACCGAGCTTAGTCTTTCTGTTGCCATTTTGTTGTGAGTGTGTGTGTGTTTTCAGTTGTGATACTGAGTGTGTGTTGGCGAGGGATATACTGAGTGTGAGACTGATCAGTAGGAGGCAGACAGGCACATGTAAATACTTCTATGGATGACAGCAATCACCTCGGCAATTCAATTTTGTGGAGAAGCCTCGGGTGCTCGGTCTGGCAAGCTTGGAGCCCTCTACCGCAACCCTACCGAACACCACACTGTGCAATACAATCACTCATCAGCTTTGTCATCTACATCTGAAAACGCGTGTTCTTGTCTCTGTACTTGACTTGTGTTGGCATGAGGTTTATTGATCGTAGTCTTAACTTCCCGTCATCAAGTCGTGTTGGTCTTGACTTCACTTCTTAGCCGCCAAATACTGCCGCAGTTTAGCCATATATATACATCAAAAGTAAGTGCTGTACAGAGAGAATGTTGCTTTTCTCACAACGTTCGTATATCATACCACGAGAAGACATATGACTGTTCTTAGTGATATGTGCAGAGAGTAATTTTCTTAGACGCCCTCTCGGTGTTTGAGCTACCTGTCTGATATATCGATATCGTAAGCCAAAACAAAAAAACTCATCTTCGTGGAAAATACGCCTAAGATGAAGGAAGAAAAGACCTAATAGCCAAAGCCCACCAAGTGACTAGATTACAAAAACGGTAAGAACGACTTCTGTGTCTCGCCCTATACAACCACATCTGCTGTTATACAATACAAACCCACCCCTCATGCTACCCTCGCCCCTCCCTAACCCGATCCCAACCCTCTCAACAAGCCAAATGCACAGCCAAAGCATCCTTCAAACCCCCCAAACTCAACGGCTTAGCCAAAAAATCATCAGCACCAGCTTCCTTAAACTTAGCCCTAGACTCTGTGTTCACCACAGCCGTCAACGCAACAATAATATGTTTACGTTGCAGTTTACCTGACGACTCCAAGGCGCGGATTTCTGCTGTGGCGGTTATGCCGTCTTTTTTGGGCATGGATTGGTCCTGATTCAGCGTCAGTAGGAGGAAGAGGAAGGAGAGGCGAGGGAGGAGGAAGGCACTTACCATGAAAATAATATCAATAGCAGTATCGTGGACCAGAGTCTGAGAAATCGCTGCTTCGCCATCAGGAGCAAGAATAACTTTATGTTTCAGCGAAACCAGCATTTTCTGGAAGAGTTTGGCGTTGATGATATTGTCTTCTACCAGCAACACAGTCTGTGGTTGCGCCACAGGATCCGGAGATCCCGGTTTCTTTGACGCATGTTCTTCGGCGCTGAGGGAAGGGGCTCGTTGCTGGTTTTGCTGTTGTTGACGTGCTTGTTGTTCAGCATTGATTTGGGCGAGTTCTACGGGTGCTATGTCTTGCACGACTTCGACTACGGGTGCGAAGCGAAGGGTGCGGGAGACTGTTGCGCTGCGGCTGCGGCGGTTTGCGGCGTCGACGCGGGTGGCGAAGGAATGCCAGACTAGGGGCCTAGGGAGTAGAACAAATTGAGGATTAGCTACGATGCCAGGTAAGTCTGACAGCGAGTTTTGCGTGTCGTAAGGGACTAAGATCAGCCAATCTTGTCGCTTCATGAGACGTCGGAATTGATCTTTGTTGTTGAGGAGGAAAGGCATGTCTGCCCAGATGTATTTCCACTCTTTTTCAGGAAGGTCTGACATGTTGGCGGCAACTGTGACTTGGTGACCAAACAATTCCCAGGCAGTTTTTATGCCTTGGAGTGACCGAGTGTCGATCTCAGATAAGATTGCTACATGCCTTTGATCTTGTTGATCTGCTGGTTGTGGCGGTAAAGAGGAAGGCTGCAGAGGTACGGTGACGGTGAATGTGCTTCCGCTCTGGTTTGGTCCCACATC
This sequence comes from Aureobasidium sp. EXF-12298, assembly GCA_024195555.1. NCBI lineage: Eukaryota > Fungi > Ascomycota > Dothideomycetes > Dothideales > Saccotheciaceae > Aureobasidium > Aureobasidium sp. EXF-12298. The sequence goes on along the minus strand of SWBJ01000284.1, from coordinate 9,474 downwards.
CTGTGAGTAGGCAAATCTTGATTCCACAGTGATGGTGCCGTTCATGGCTTGCAAAAGTTGCTTGATGATGCTGAGACCCAGACCAGTACCTCGCTGGTTTCCCTTCTGCTCGCCTTGCTTGTATGGCTCAAACATTTGAGGGATGAATGTCGGGTCAAGACCAATACCAGTATCTCTCACCGAAGCAATCAGTTTGTCGCCACTGACTTCAATAGAGAGAATAATATATCCTGATCTCGTGAACTTGCATGCGTTGGAAAGCAAGTTCATCAGAATGCGATGGATATATGTTTCATCCAGGAACACAGAAGCCGGAACATCTGGAGCTACCACGACACAAAGTTCGACATCTGACTCGTCGTCCTTGTTCGGAAGCAAGATGATTATTGACTCGCACACTGTTCTAATATCCAGTGAGACGGGCTTGCAAACTGCTTTGGCGTCCTTTTCAAGCTTCGACCAGTCTAGTACGTTGTTTGTGATCAATGATAGCGTTTTGGTCGCTCTCTGGATGGCGGCCAGATGAGCTCGGCCTTCCTCGCTTAACGGTGTCTGTGACAGCAGATCACTATATCCTTGCAAGTGATGCAAGGGTGTTCTGATCTCGTGACTGGCAGCTGCAATGAACTCGCTTCTGGCAAGAGCAGCTGCCTCTGCATTTTCCTTCTGCGCGATTGTTCGCCACAGTTCTCGACGCGTCCAAATGATCTCGGCGAGCTTATTGCGGGATACAGTGGCAGAATGTGCCAATAGGCCGTTTGCAGCAATGCATGTCGAGAATGCAATCAAAACCACCGCGGCTGCGATCGCTGGTGGATATCCTCCGAGTTCTGATGGAGGGGTTGTAGACCAGAAGGTAGCCGCTCTCATGCCTGTAAAGTGCATTGCAGCTACTCCCGTAGTCGCGACGACTGAGAACAGTAGCTGTTGGGATAGCATGGCTTCCATCTCGGTCATGCATATAGAACCAACTGTGCAGACTAGCCAGGATATCAAGGCAGACGCTAGGACAATCGAAGGAGCAAGAACGACTTTTCCATGCGGGATATCCAATCCATAAATGCCAGTGTAGTGCATACTAGTGATTGCAATGGACCATAGGAATCCTCGGAGTATATTCCTCGGAGTCATACCAAAGTACAAGATCTTTGCCGTAGCGACGAATGCATTCACTGTAGATGCAGGGGCTCTTCGGTAGGCAAGTCCCATCGCACTGCTGAGCCCGTGACTTGTACTCGATCCAGCTGATGACTCGCGACGTAATGTAGATCCGTCGGTAGATGAGGGATTCAAGGATCCGGAGCTGATTGTAGAAGCATCGTCTCGAAAGCCAGTAGAAGTATCATCCCGGAGACTCTGCGTCGTGACCATCAGACTTGCGATACTGCGTCCAGAAGCACTTCTTTTCATGATCGGCCGTATGCTGTCGCGTGGTCCCATCTTAGGAGATAAGACGGTTCCCGGTGATGGCAGTCGACTCTGGTCGAATGAAGCCCCAGGCCCGTCTTGTGATGATCTGAAGAAGTCCGCCCGGGGTCCACTCCAGCTTTGACTTTCCGGATCGCGAGCAGGCAATGGGCGAGGCCTCGATAGTAAAGGCTGATCAGGAGCAACATCTTCATCCTGATAGTCACCGTCTTCTTCATCTTCCTCCTCTGCCACTGGGCGGAGAGACAGGGTGTGGTGATTACCAATTCTGGGCTTACCCACAGGACTCAGAGTAGTAGTCTTCTGCCGCTTCCTCCTGGCCTTACGCTTCTCTCTCCCGCGTGTATAATGCCAGCGATCCCAGAGCAGTTCACCACCCAGGGCCAGAAATGTGAAGAAGACCGGAAGAAATGCACTCAGGACCGTGAGTGGCGTTTTAATCCCCATCTTCACATCAAACTCGCACGCCAGCATCGCCACCATGTGTAGACACCATACTGAGCAGCCTCCAAACACAAAACTGCCGAACAGCACCCACAGCAAGACACTCTGAAATCTCAGGCTCATCCGTGCATGGCACATGAGCTGTGTCGAAGTAAATGCTCCCAAGAATGAAATTGCAATCGATGCCACGATTAAAATGGGATTCCATCGCGGCTCCAATTGACGATACACGTCGCCCCCCGAGTCCATAGTCCTTGAATCCATGGGAAATTCAATGTCCAGTAATCCAGATCTCGTTAGAATCTATCAGCGACCGACATGTTCCACGCTGCCTGCGCGCGAATGCAGAGTGAGAGAGATTCCGGTGTCCTGTGATGCGGCAAGGTCGTGTGGTTCCAGAGGTCCAAGACGAGAGCGGGAAGTGCTTTGCAAGGGTCGTAGGCTTCACGATGGCCGAGCTGACGAAGTGTTCAGACAAGCGCAATTCCACCACACCTCTTTCCTATGCCCTTTACAATTATCGCAGTCGTTGAAGAAGATGTCAAGAACAAAAACCCGGTGGTTTGGCTGCTGGCACATTCGCTCGTGGGCAGCCACAGCTCCGAATTAGGTTCGCATAGCTTACCAGCACCGTCGCGTGCGGTAAGGAAACGGGTTAGTGCGGTTTGAAAGTGACATCTCAGGGCTTGCTTCTGCTGGGCTTCTACGATGCATCATGATGACTGTAGCAGTTGCCATCAAAAAACCGTAACAAGTACATGCAAATCAGCACCTTCGTAGATGCAATTGTTGTGAAACAGTTGAGCCTCAAGATGTGTCGGTGCAGCTTGCAGCAATGATCGACGCAAGCTTGGGTGGGTTGGAACCAGATTTCTCGTGTTTGGTTCTCCAGATCGGAGCTTTTCAGCTCTTTTGTGGCGCGCCGTGTACGGAGTAACGGCATCATGATATCAGAATATAAGATGGCACGGAGATGACCGGTGCATACAGAAGAAAAAGCATCTGCACGCGATGACCAAGATCAAACAGATTCCCGAAACGTACAATGCAATTGTTTCTACATGCCATGTCGAAGCGCTCGCACGCTTTGCTTCCAACCTCTATGCTACAAAGATGCTTTATATGTACAGCTGTTGTTGTTACAGACGCAAGAAGAATAGTACAGCACCAAAATGAAACTGCAGCGCTCATAGGAAAAGAGACAAAACTCCAAAGAAAACTTTCCAACTCTATCGTTCGTATATCGTTCCTCTTCCAAATGACCTCTATCGCTCTCCTTATTGTGCACGAAGCAAACTTTCTTGAAGTCTGTCCAAAATCCTGGGCATACTCTGAACAGCATGCAAGGTCTTGGGCGCCTGTCTCTGAATCTCGGGAATGCTTCCAACCTGTTTCCTCAATTCTTGCAAGCCATAGCCAGATTCGTCGTGGTCATCGCCTAAACCACGACTGGTAAGACCTCGAACATCCAACATCGCCCTGGCCAGATACACCATTGTACGATACTGTGGAATGAGTTGTTCCTTGTTGAGATATCGCGCGTTGATGTATTCGAGTCCTTCCTTGTGGGTGTGCTTCTTGATAAAGACAGTCTCAGGTTTGGTAATCGATGCATGTCGATGGTAAATCCAGCCTGGCCAGTCCTTCATCATGTATTTCTCGACCAAGGTGAAAGCAAGCAATGCGCGTGGAGGGCTTGCCTGACAAAGCTGTACAATGAGCTCGTTCCATGTCTTGTTGGCAAATCGAAAGCCTTGGGAAAGCAGTTTCATCATCATCGGAACAAGCTTTCTGATTGAAGATTGTGCAAATTGGGAGCGAATGTAGTACTGCAGCGGTTGCGATAGCATGAAGCGATAGGATGCGGGAATAATAGCAGTCTCTCCCTCTCCTCGTGAGGGAGTAAAGTGCTTATGGCGAACAGACTTCAGGAACTTTGATGCAGGAATATGCGAGAGACGAATCTCATCCACCCGGGACTTGATGAGATTCCAGTATTTATCAACCTCACTCCACTCTTGAGCTTGGCTGTGTACGAACATGAGGTTCGTAAGCAGAAGTACGATCGGTGCTTGATCTTGGCCCTTGTCGATCTCTGTAAGCTTCTTCTGGAACATCTGGAACAGATGCTGAACGGCCTCGAATGACCTGCGATGGCCGTGGACGTAGATCAGATGACTGATATCCATCGTTTGATGCCCAGCTGCTTCGGGTTGTATGCCATGACGGAATACTCGGGTATCATCCAACAGCTTCTGGAAGTCTTCGATGGCAAGATCCAAGGGTAAAGATGAATCGGCTTTGTCTGTTTGTTTGCCTGCGATGCTGTTTTGATAAAGAGTGTTCGCCCTAGAAGCGACAGCTCGACTGCTAGCCGTCTCGCGCACACGTGCCCTTTTCATTTCGTCATCGACTTTGACTGCTTCCGAATACAGTTCCTGACCCAAGTAGCCACGGGTGAGAATGGCATAGTGGAACGCCATGGGTCGAATGCCGCTTGAAGGCATAACGGTTTTCAAAACCTTATGTGCTGATGGTGACTGACGAAACAGGCAGAGAACGAGCATCAATGCTCCATACGACCGCTCATCAAGTGGTATGTTTTCTGCCTTCATGCGACGATAGGTTTCCATGGTGGCTTTGAGGTCGCGTCTCCATGCAAACGCAACAAGCACAGTATTGAAACAAAGAGTGAGGGAACCCTTGGCCTTGTTTTTCTGCACGGCCTCAATGGTCTGATTCAATGCCTCCAGAGCGCCGTCCATTCCAGAACTATGAGTCAGTGCAAGAATCATGCTATTCAACATATAGGTTGTGGGTTTTGTCAGGCCACGCAACTTTGCAAAATCCAACAACTCGATCACTCCATCAATGTCTCCTCGTTTGGCGTATGCGTTGAGAATCTGTGCATATGAGTACTCGTCAGGCTCGATTCCGGAGTTAATTATCTTCCGGAAAATGTCCGTAGCTCCAGTCAGGTCGTCAATCCATATGTAAGCATGCATAACAATATTCCAGCATCGGAGATTCGGTGAGATCCCGTATTCCTTTTCCATGCTACGAAGTTGTTTATAAGCATGTGCCGGTTGGCGGTTGACTGCATGGACAGTGAGAAGCGGCCAGAGTGAGTCGGGGTTCATGTCGCCATTCATATAGAAGGATTTGTATAGGTCAGCATGCTCTTTGACAGCTGCAGCGAGACCGCGTTGGGCGAAGGCATCCATGATGACAACGAAAGCGCTGTGGCTGGGCCTCTGATGATGTTTAATCCAGTCTCCCAGTATGGAATCTTTGCCAATAAAGTTCAGACGAGGTCCCTCTCCAGCGAAAGCAAGATTGTGATCTCTCCAGAACCTGGTAATGAACAAGAGCAGCTCCTCAGTGGGCGCAAAAAATTTGGACTGGCGATACAACAAGTAAGTAGCAGAGACAATCGCACTGCAGCCTTGGTTCGAGGCGCAGCCATTCAAGGTGAGCAATGTCATGAGTATGCCTTCATACAGGGCAGCCGAAGCCAAGCCGTGTTTGTGCGTCTTCTCGATCAGAATCCTCACATGGCCGCGAGTCAAGTCAGCGGTGTTCCCGGGCTTCAAGAAAATCGGGTGTCTCGATTGAGCTTGAATGTAGCGATCCATCAGGAGACGATAGAGGCGTTGTAAGCCTTGCGTGGACTGGTCGTTTTTGTCTAGTTGCATCCGTTCACAGCACAGCCTACGAAGTTCGTGCAGCTTAGTCAGAGCAAATCGCAAATTTACCAGGGATCTGCCCCAAAGTATCTGAGATTCCAATCCAGAATAAGCCGCGGCGTTGTATGTTTCCCACTCTTTCAGAACAGATATGGCCAACGGCCAGTCCGACGATTCGATGGCAGTCTCCATCATATAGCTAGAAGCGATGTGACCCGCTCTTGGCAGTGACGAGGCTTCTTTGTGCAGAGCGACAGCGACGGGTTGTCTACCAAGTCTTAGGTTTGATACGATGGCGTGGCGGTAATCAGCAGGAGATTTGGACTCATTCGGCAGGTCGGCGAAAAGATCAACAGCATGTTGATCAGCAGTCCTGTCGTCTCTTTGGGCGAACCAGTAGATGGCGTGATGGAGCAGGTCAGTACTAGGATGAGGAATCTGGGATAGGAGATTCCAAGCACGTTCAATGTCTAGAGCGAGGAAAGACTGGTCAGAAATTGGCGACTCCAACAGGGCGACGAGGTCGTGATGAGCACGAGAGGAGGGAGGCGGCGGCGGAGAGGCAGAGCGCTTGGGTGTGGTCATGGACGAATAGCCTCTCAAGACATTGGGACGAGTGTTTTTGCGAGACAATCTTTCCCATTGAGACAGGCGCGTCATGAATGCCTGGGTTGGGGCGGGGTAGAGGAAGCCGAGGAAAGGAGCATCGTGGGAGTCGGGCGAGGAGGCAGGAGTGACGGAAGGATAGGATAGAGAGGTAGAAGCGGCGTAGGAGGATGCAGGAGCGTAAGACGAGGAGTTGTGGTTGAGGCAGAGGTGATCGACATCAGGAGCGTGGGTTGACCAAAAGGACGAATGTAGCAGTCGGCGACTTTTGGGGAACAGACTCTTCTGGCGCAAAGAGAAGCGAACTCCAGTGTCGAGACATGCCGACGTGCGCTCTAGCATGCCACGACTCTTGTATGTGTGGCACAAGCACAGGCGACGGCGCTACCACAAGCAGCCCGGAGAAATATGGTTCATGCCAGGACCCGAGAGGATGCGAGAGGGCCGCTCTTGCTGTGGCGTGATGCGGGAAGACGGAATATCGACAAGATTGAGGCGGTAGGACGGCGACTCTAGATAGAGGGAAAGATTCGAGTATGAGAGAGGACGAGAGAGGAGAGGAAACAAGGTGGTGGTGTCAAGGGGCGGCAAACGAAGGCGACTCTCTCTTTGGCTGTCTGGAAGCTGTTTTTTGATAGACGACATCAGACATCCGCGCCGGAGATCGAGTGCCAAGCCTCTCGATTGCCCTGCGCCGTCCGGCAAGACTTGAAGCGTGCCCTATGCCCATGGACCATGCTGCCAACCCCACCAATTGAACACTTCGACAGCTCGTCGCCCAGAATTATCCATAGCATCCTGCCACACAGGCACACGACACGCCAACATGGACATCACCGCCTTCACCGTCGGTAACCGCGATGCCGCTCTGCTCATCGCTGACTACAACGCATACCGCAAGCAGCTCTCACGCCAATTGCTCGCCCTGCGCAAGCGTCTAGGCCGCTCTACCAACAAGGGCCAAAAGTACTCCAACAAGTCCACTGTCACCGCCGAAGATGTCGCCCAGAACCCTCAGTACACATACATGCCTCTACATGCCACCCACCACCCAGCTAACCCCTCTCAAGAACCGCCCGTCTCTTGCTGCTCAGCTGCGAACGCGCATGGGCCCATGCTATGCACATCAAGTCCATCCACTCCGAAGACAACCAGGGCAACGGCATCACTGGAACCACTCGTTCTCACATCATCTCGCGCTTCCACAAAGCTGCTCGTCTCGCCCAGAACCTGACCGACATCCTCAAACACCCCGAAGCCTCAAAAACAACTCACCAGGACCTGCTCGAAGCTGAAGCCTACCGAGCATCCCTCTCCGGAGCCGAACACTTTGAGAAGCAGTCAGAGGGTCGCGTCAACACCGAGAACTCGCAGAGATGGGATCTCTGCTTGCGCGAATATTCTACCGCCCGCATCATCTATGCTACCCTGTTCGCTCAAGGGAACAAGGACCTCTTCCGTGAGATCCTCGCCAGCGCCGTTGATCCCGCTATTCGTTATGCCGCCTACCAAGCTCGCCTTCCTCGTTCCATCCCCGTCTCTACTGTCGCTTTGCGCTACTTCCCCAAGGACAACGACACTCTTGTCAAGCTGTTGCAACAACTCGATCCTAATGCTCTCAGCGAGACCACCACCGAAACCAGTACGTGAACAAACTTTATTGGTCTATACACCCAGGTACTAATGAAGCATTGCTAGCTCCTCAAAACCTAGGCGCAACCAATATCCCCAACACCATCAACTGGAGATCCATGACTGCCAACATTGTCGACGCCTCGGTCGGTCAAGCCCTGGCTGCTGTCGCGTCCGCCGAGCCCGAATTGAGCTCGTATCTCAAATTCAATCCCTCTGCCCTGACTAGAGATCGCGCCGGTGCTTACGACAATGTTCTGATCGCTAGCCAGGATGCTGCAGATGCCACTAGAAGAGCCATCGAAGAGCTGGAAAAGGAGAAGATAGATGAGGGTGACAACCGAATGCAAGATTTGCGTGTGACCAGTCTTGCCGTCAACTACGCCCTCGTAAGCTGGCGTGTGGGCAGAAACCGCGTGCTCATTGGATCTGAGGACGGCAGACTGTTTGAGGAAAAGAAAGCCAAATCCAGCAAACGCGCTCGTGATCAGCACAAGTCGGAGCCCAGAGGCAGCCAGCTTGCCCGTCTGCGCGAAAGAGTCGTGCTTTACGATTCGACCATCCAGAGCATCGATTCGATCAAGGAACTGAGAGGTGCCATGAGGGACGAAGGCTTTGTGCGCGAGGTGGACGGCAAGCGTGCTTACTTCCAGGCCCTCAGATGTCTCAACATTGCAGTTTCACACGCTCTCTTGTCCGAGCACGTAAATGCTCTCGCTCTGCTAGCTCGTGCACTCGACCTCGCAAAGCAATGCTCAAGTTCATTACCATCGACCTCATCCGACTCAGAGTCTGCTCCCACTCTCGACATCCACAAATCTCAAGCCGATGCGCTCCAGACCCAACTGCAGCAGCTGGTATACAGACATCAAGCACTGGTGGATCTGCACAAGTTCCACGACAATGCATCTATCGCAGCGGCCAAGCACATGTCCACAGCTGCCCCTCTTGTCCAACGCCTCAGCGACTTCCCCACACCGGGTGTCAATGTCAACCTCAAGAACTTGGTCACATATCCTCCCAAGCTCGAGCCGATCCCGGTGAAACCATTGTTCTTCGATGTCGCGTGGAACTACATTGATTACCCGACGACAGGCAAGCAGGTGGTGGAAGCAAAGGCAGCTGATGTGATAGCCGAAGAGAAGCCAAAGGAGGAAAAGAAGAAGGGCTGGTTTGGATTTGGACGATGAGCGGCCTGTATATTTATAACAAAAAGCACGTAGATTGGTGTATATTCTAATGTCTAGACGACGAGACAATGAGATGGACGTCAATCAACTCGAAACAGTCAGATGTAATTCAATTAATTCCAGACTTGATGGTCCAGTTGGTGAATGTGGTGGTGGGTTGCAGCAGAGCAGCGGGCTCAAAAAAAGAAAGAAGCGTCACAGTCGAAATTCCGCGGATTTAGGCTTTGCCTCTCGTTCGAATCGCTCTCTCAGTCTCGCACACCCACCTTGACGTGCGCCAACTGATCTGACCTTTCGCCGTCACATGCTACCACCAGTCCCACGACTTTACTGACCGTGCGACTGCCCACACCTCACTCCACCCCGCCACACAAACCTCTCGAGTCACCCCCCACCGACACGACAAAATGGCGCCCAAGAAGAAGGGAAACAAGAAGGCCCAGCAGGACGACTGGGAGGCCGAGCTCGGCGAGACCGTCGACCCCATA